>JBBKCR010065150.1:14434-25525 GCA_037577295.1 Ladigesia roloffi | reverse complement strand
AATGACTGTAAGACTGTCTCTGTAACTAATGACTGGAAGACTGTCTCTGTAACTAATGACTGGAAGACTGTCTCTGTGACTGTAAATCTGGATATTATTGTCAGACAAATGTCTCCTTTAAGCTGTACACAAGAAATATAAAGTTGGCCACTGGGGGCACTAAGTTTAAAATTATAGTTAGTATTTAAAGTAAATTAGATTATTTATTCAAAATTGTAATGTAAAATGTAAAGAGTAAAGACCCACTTGAATTTTCTGTTGCCCATTTTAAAGGGGGTTTAATGTATACAATGTTGCGTTGTTACAGACAAAAGAACATTGGATTAATTATAAAGCATTTGTTTCAGCAATGGTTTGCAATAGTCCTCAACCCCCTCCCACAGTTACATACATCTACTGACCTTCCTCAGGCTTGAGTGAGTGATGCCCTTTGTAGGCCTGAATGGCGTTTTTGTCCAGAGAGCCATTGTGTAGCAGTCCTTTAGAGCTGAGCTGAAGAATAATCTTCTTCACAGTGCTGCTTTTATTGGTGACCAGGACATACACAGAAAAGTCTGAGCCTTTCATGACCTCTCCAGGGACTTTGAAGCTCACACTGAAGTCCCTACAGACCTGAGCATTCGCGTAGGACTCTCGCTCCAGTTTAGACCCTAAAGGAGCAAAAGCAACAAAAAATAGTGAATTAGTTGTGGGTTTTTTCACGAAGGACGTTCAAAAGCTTTTTGCACTTTCACTTTTTCGTTGGGAGGTGTGAAGGCTGGAAGAGTCGTAAACTTAGTATGTTTCGTAATGTTATAATATGTTATTCATAACTCAGGCAAACATTATGAAACCCCAGTAAAGGAAGCATTACTAAGCGGGGAGTAAGATTAAATACGAACTAACCTTCTGCGTATTTATACAGGTGCGTGATGTCCTCCCTATTGTCGCTGCCGAGGCTCTTGGTGCTGATGTTCTGCCCCACACTCACTTTGTTCACTACGTCCACCGAGCTGCCGTTGCTCAGCAGACACTTTGTGATTATGTCAGCGTTGACCTCAGCGTACACAAACGCGGCGTCATACTTACAGGTGAGGTCACCTTCCCTTATGGCCTTCACTGGAACCGGACCGCAACACATCACACCTGTTAAAGATGTGGGCATTGCAGTTGACATGATGAAGTCTTTTCTTAGGGTGCTTTCACACATGCCTCGTTTATTTGATTGAATCACACTAGAGTTCGTTTTCCCATTTGGTGCGGTTTGTTTGGGCTTGTATGAACGCAAAAATCGAGTCCTCACCAAAAGTGGACCAATAAAGCATACCGAGACCACCTTTAAGAGGTTGTCTACTTGTAGAGGTGGTCTCGGTTATAGGATGAGGAGACGTGTTTGTTTACTGTTAGTGCTTTAGCAACATTAGCCTAATGGAGCTTGGAGCTGTGAGGAAGTGCAAAGCCTTATTGCAACTTGGTCCGATGAGTATATTTGGTCCCAACTTTTAAAAAACTCAATATTTTAGCAAACTCAATTAAAAACTCAATTATTTAGCAAACAGCTCAGGGAAAGGGGGATTAAATAGATCTTTGAAAAAGTGCAAAGTTAAGGCTAAGAACCTCCGCCATACCCGGAATTCCTGCAAGTTCATTCTGACCAATCGAAAAGCAGTTTAGGAAAAATATTCATTGGCAAATCTAGCCAATGAGTGATGTATATGTTGTCACGTTACTGCATTATGGTTTGTTTCAACTGGTCCGGACCAGAGTACTCAAATTTTGTGTGAAAAGGACCCAAACTGCAGAAAAATTCTACATGGTATCATTTGTTGCTCTTGGTCCGAACCACATATGTGAAAGCACCCCAAGATGCTTGAGTGCCCAGATATCACTGAATGGCCAGAGCAGGAATGTAAACTACAGGCTCAAAGTTTATGTGGACTCTTGGGTCCTCTCTTTCAAAATGATGTACAAGAAATCACTGAAAATCTAATAGACTGGTTTGCAATATTTTACATTCTGTAGAAACACATTATTTAGGCTCCACGACTCAAACTGTTGGTTCTGAAGAGACACGTCATGTTTGTCTTTAGTGACTGTCTTTCACTTTGTTTCGATCATGAAGAAAGAAATTTTTCATTACATAGTTCCTTCTGATTTACAGATCACTAGACTACATTTCATTCATCAAAAGGAAAATGACCCTGAGCTTCTTCAAAATTGACCTAAAATTTTCTCCAGTCCAGAGAATAGCAGAAAGTTTATAGAAAGTGATGTCTTGTTCTCCCCGATCTCCAGATCTTTCTCCCATTGAGCTGGAAGTTCCAAATGAGTGCCCAGCAACATTTGCTGTTTGCTGCTAGAAACGGTGCTGTGAGATTTTGGGCACAGGAATGTAGTGAATCTACATTGCTTTGATAAAGGATGGGGTTATTTTGATGAAACTCACAAAAAATTTCACATCCATTTCCCTGCACTTACAGTGTACAATGCAAAATGAGCGAGTTTGTTTAAGCATTTCTAATGTTTTCTTGAAATAAAAATGAAAAGAGATGGGCTTTTTCTTTTTAATCCAAGTGTGGGCCCAAACTTCTGAGCTGTGGAGTAACAATGTGGTTGTTTAAAGGTGACATATTACCAAAGGAGACATATAAGTTTTAACACAACAGTTCATGGTGACTTGCCTTTGCCTGTAGCCGTGGTGAGCAGCGTCTTATGCGTGCTCTTAAACCAGCAGACAAAAACAGTGGATCTTCAACTGATCTAGTGGGTGGGGCTCGACAGGCGAGGGGCTGTTATATGCAAATGTCCTCATCCTGATGTCACAATAGGGGAGTCGTCCAAACGGCTCATAGAACATGATTCCTGACACCAAAATCTTACATTTGACTCAGGAAATGGATGGAAGTGTTTTTTCACCCTTGTAATGTTTATAGGATCAATAGAGAAACACATGAAAATACAAAAGTATACAAAAAGTGCATTTTGCATAATATGTTAGTGTGTGTTCAGGTTTACCTTCACTTTGCTCCTGAGGCGTCGGGTCGCTGGCCTGCCAGCCATCGTAGCCTGGTTTGAGGTCGGGGCGTTTCATCCAGCTTTCCACCCAGCAATGGAAATTCCTAAAGGGACAATCACTTGTCAGTACAGGGGTCTCAGTGTACCATCCAGACAAGATAAAAATTTTACTCAACCCACCACATAGTTAATCACTGATGTAGTTACTGTGTTATTAAGTATTTACACCCTAAATCTTTCAAATTCAAAACTGAAATCTAATTCACTGTAATTATAAATGACTACTAATTATAAATAACTCATCTCTGTGTTCATTTTACGGTCTGCAGCGCCCCCCTCTGGTCAAATCATTATTATGAATAATGGAGAAGCACAGTGACTTACCACACATGCTCCTTTTCCATTTCACCATACTCATTAAGTAATGTCTCTATCTTCAGGTCACCGTTGGTGTCATGAGCCGATTCAAAGTTAGTGATCACCCGACAGGGAATCCCCAGAGCCCGGGCAACTGGCAACAAGGCATGAGAAAATGGGCTTTTTAAAAGGTTTTTAATAATAATACATTTTTAAAAATTCTATTACATATTACATATACACAAGTCACATGATCCCAACAACATTGAAGGAAAGCACATGCTCCTGCTGGCTTCTTTAAAAAAAAAAAAAACATGACACAGTTCAATGTGTTTGGAGGTGAAAACAAATTCCTAATTCTGTAACACCAGCTTACAGATACCTCCAGGGCTAGCATCACACTGAATGATAGGGTTATGGGGGGAGGGAGATACCCCCAAGTTGTGCTGTTTCTTTAAATGTAAACTATTTATACCAGTGAGGCTATAAAACATGTCTGAAACATGTCAGAAATTCCTAAGTGTTTGGTTGGATTCTGGCAGCAAGGCATGAAAAAGAGGACATAATTGGATGATCTAGCATGCACAACTAAGTATTCATCCCTATATCCTTTACTGTGTGGGCTGTCTGAACTCATGACCTGCTAAAACACAGTGTCTCTTGAGGTTGTGAAAGTCATGTTAAAGTTCATCTTGGTCAAACCACAGCTGGTTAGAACAGATAAGGAAAATGGAACTATGCAACGAGCAGCTGCCTGTGGTATCAGGAGATTAGCAACAGCCTCAGCCTAGTGGGGAAAACAATTGGCACTTAAACTGATGAGCACAAAGTCACAGGTTAAAAGCCCCTGACTTTCTACCATAGTGTCCTTCAGACCCTCAGTTTCTAGGGGAACTGTACCTGTAACTAATGATTGTAAGATTGTCCCTGTAACTAATGACTGTAAGCTTTAAGTAGTCTGTGTACAACACACGTAGCGTTAGTTTCATTCTTCGAGCCAGGGCATGTCGAAATGATAAAAATAATATTTAAATATTTGGCTGTTCAGAGCAGGGGGGGCTTAAGGGGGCGTGGCCCCCGTGTAGAACTACCTACTCTGCCTGATTTACAAACCATGGAAATTTACTAAATCTAGGCTAATCATCGCATTCTCAGTTACACCACATGTACAGACACGCCAATCATCATCACTGGTTATGTGTCCCACCCCGGCCCCAAACACACACACACACACCCCAGAGGAAGAGAGGTCTTATGGCTGAGAGAGACGCTGAAAACCGCTTCAGTTTTCTCAGTTATAGTAACACACATTTTATTGTCAGTAACAGTAACGGTGTTGTAACGGGGGAAACAGTAATTGGTTTGATTACTTGTTCTGTAACTTTAATTTATTCACATATTTAATTTATTATGTGCAGTCACAACTCAACCAGTTTTCTCTGGATCAAGAAGGTTTTCTGATTCTGTTTACCTGTGCAGGCCACTCCAGCGAAGACCCAGCACTGGCCGTAACGCACCGGTGTGCAATTGCAGTCGCTCCACTGGCGCAGGATTTCCACACTGCCGGTCCAGTCTGTGGGTGCCACCCCCCTGGAAAAGTCTTTGCCCCAACGACCACAGATGACCCCATTGTCATCATTGGAATTGACCTGACACATGAATACATTTTACAGCTGAAAACCAAAGCGGAACTATCCAGCTGCCAGGTCTAATATCTTGTAGATTTTAACCCTCAGAACTGAGTATCAGTAAACTCTGATTTCAGTAAATATAAAAGTGTAATACAGTCTAGAACCGGTGTTTACTCTCAGAACACAGAGTGTATCAGTAAACTCTGATTTCAGTAAATATAACCGGTGTTAAACAGTCTTGAACCAGTGTTTACCCTCAGATTTCAGTAAATATTAACACTGTAATAGAGACCTGTTCTCCGGAACCCCTCCCTCTGGGTGTTTTCCCCTCCCACTTGTGGGCGGAGACTATCCTGAAAGTTCTCTGGGTTCAACGATCAATGCTGCATCCGAAATCACATAGTATGTGTGTAGGTGCTGCATTTGAATTTGTACATACTTGCCTACTGTTAAAACAGTACGTTCTATACAGCATGAATGATGGTAGTAGGAATGGAATTCATATGTACTGCATCTGCTGTGTTGGTGATGTCACATGTCAAGGAACATTTTTCTTAAGGTACATACACTTGAAAAGAATCGCATCTCCATTTTCCGCTACTTTTTGAAATGATGCCGCCTCTCCCACTGCCTTAAGGGATAGTGCAGCGTCCATCGGATGCCTGATACAGAATTGGGCGGGAAGCAGTAGGTCATCCGGGTACTTCTCATCTGCTGTTTTTGCATATTATGAATTTGGACATACTACTTGCCTCACACACATACTATATAGCAGGGAAGTGTGTGATTTCGGAAGTAGCGCTTGTTTTTATTTCTGTTTGTTACTAAAACCTAAAATTAAAAATAAAATTGTTCATTTTTGTCCTTTCTGTGTGACATATTTTTTAAACCCCAGTAGTGTTTTTTATTACTATGTTTTTCAAATGACACAAACTTTTATTATACATGGCACAGGAACACCAAACTAAGCTCAGCATGACGTCTGACACCTCGAGCACCAATGCAAACCTGAGGAACTTTCATATTATGTGAAACATATTAGCTAAAAATCTTTTAAAGTGAACTCTAGGCTACATCTTATACAGCACTCACCATGGCACTCAGAACCCTTGTCACATAGACAGGGTCACTCCTCTTACACTGGTCCCCACCCGGGTCCTCCAGGTGCTGGAGGCTGTGATCCAGAATCTTCAGGCAGGCCTTCAGGACCCCTGACTCAAACTAGAAAACACTCACATGTATGTATCACTGCTGTCAGTGCAAAATCTAGAATCTCTGTTTGTTTGTTGCTTCACATGCTTCACATAAAATTACCAGCTGTGATCATCATTTATATTCAACATGTTTAACACTATTAAAACTGTTAAGAATAAAAATTGTAGGAAATTTATATGCATAACATTTTTAGGAAAAGTTACAAAAACAAGATACAATAACTGATACAATAATAAACATGATACAATAATTGACATCAAAAGAAATGGACTTTTAGATAGATAGATAGATAGATCTCCACACATGTGATGTGTGTGTGTGTTTTCTGCAGCGTCTCTCTTGTCTTGTTGTGGTCTCGTGTTTAGATTCACTCTACGTGTGAACGGGACCGCCTCTTTTATGAAGGGACTATAGTAATTGGTTAAACCAAGGAATGTTCGTCAGCACTAGCCAATCAGAGATTCAAATTTTGTGTTAATGCACTAGATAGAGAGTAAATAAATAGATAGAGAGTAAATAAATAGATAGAGAGTAAATAAATAGATAGAGAGTAAACAAACCTGGCCAAAATTCCAGGGCCACGATTTGATCAAGTTGGCTGAACCCCCGAAAATGATGCCGTCAGGACACAGAATGTATTCCTCTCTCTCCTCCTTCTTTGCCATGTAAACAGAGTCATCTGGAAAACAGTTATCATAGTTACTGCTAAAAAGGAACTGATATTGTTTTAAAATTAGTATTAAGAAATAATAAAAAAAATATAAATATATTAGGGCTGGACAAACTAATGGGTTATTATTCCTTAATTCATCATTTAATTTACGCCAATAATTATTTTAACCACTTCACTGCACTCAAACTCTCTACTGACTCTCTACTGAACACAGACAGTTTCTACTGCTCCCTGATGAGAGAAAAATGTTCCTGCTTGAACCTGTGCCGAAAAAAGAACAGATTTATAAATGTGAACTTGCTGTTGCTCAGAAACAGCCTGTAATAATGTTCTGATTGGGGCTCTGGACTCTGAAGGGAACTTGATTGTCTATAACAAAATAGATAAAAAGTGGACCCCATGCAATAGCAAATGGCATTGGTTTTATATTTTATTTGATTACATTAATATTTAAGTTGAGACTTACAGAAATATGAACTGTGCCTGTGTGACTGTGTTAAAGGGAACACTGCTGTTAAAAAGCTCCTTATTAGTTTGAAGTGTATACAAAACAAATGTTACTCCAGTTTATTCATATAACAAAATCTATATATTGTAAAAATAATATACTTTTTGTTCAAATTCTTCATATGCAGAAAATCATGTGATTAATTGCAATTAATCTATCTATTGATCTCTCTCTCTCTGTCTGTCTCTCTCTCTTTCTTTCTCTCTCTCTCTCTCTCTCTGTCTGTCTGTCTCTATCTCACCCTCTCCCTGGGGATGGGGAAATTGATTTTAGTCATGGGACTAGCATGAGAGCTGGGGTAGCAGTTTAATTTTCCAAACATTTGGATGTTAATATTAAATCGGTTGAGGAGGTAGTGCAAGGCAGAATTCTCTTAGTGATGGTAGAACTTAAGGTGGTTAGACTGGTGTTATTAAATGTGTACGCTCCTAACAGCAGTCAGGACCAACTCCAGGTGTTTGGGAAACGCAGGGAAGCTCTGATTAGAGTGGACATGGGGAGTTTGTGTGTTATAATGGTGGATGACTGGAACTGCACTACTGATTTTATTTTAGACAGGAAGGGAGAGGAGTCTCATTTTCGGTCCAGTAGTAGGTTAGACGGCATCATTAAAGACTTAGATTTTATCGATGTGTAGAGGTGTAGGAATGAGCGTGTGAAGCAGTACACATGGATGAGGGTGGTTGATTCTGTAATTAGGGGGGCGAGTTTGGACAGAATTAATATTAGCAGTGACAATGAACACGAGTATATTTCCTAACGGCTTCTCTCACCTTCACATGGTGACAGTTGACAGTGACCTGAGGACTCCTTAAAAACCTAAATATTACTGGTGTTTTAATACTAAACTTTTACAAGATACCCTCTTTTGTGACAATTTTAGTAGTTTTTGGGAAATGTGAAAGGATGAGGTCGGGAAAGTGCAGATCAGAGTGTTTTGTCAGGATATTACAGTTTATTCTTCTAGAGCTATTAAACTGAACATGGAAAAATTGGAAAGGGAGATAAACCTGTTGAATAATCAGTTTGGGAGCAGTAATGAGTCTGTATGTGCCGACTTGCGGACTAAGAATTCTGGAGCTGTGTTCTTTTTTACTGGAGAAGGTTAAAGGGGCTCTTATTAGAGCCAGAGTCTCTGCTGTTAAAGACATGGATGCCCCTGCCAGTTACTTTTTTCATTTTGAACGCAATGTCACACAGAGAAAGTGTATGTTGTATCTGAAGAGGGGTGATGGAACACAGACGTCAAATCCTGTGGAGATGAGCCGGTTGGCTATTGATTTTATGGGGAATAGTATGGCCATGCCAAATGTGACACTGATAGTATTAACCTGCTTTCGAGGGACCTTGCCAGGCTGAGCCCGGAGGAGAGGGACATCCTGGAAGAGAAGTTCAGTTTCCAAGAATTCTCGGAGGCGATGTCACAGCTCTCCACAGGACGTGCGCTGGGACTGGACGGCCCGCCGGCCGAGTTTTACAAACACTTCTGGGAAACTATTGGGCAGGACTACTGTGCTGTGATCAAAGACTGTTATGTGCAGGGGGGTTTACCAACAATCTTATTGTACTCCTGGCTGAACTATCATGATCAATCTTTTCTTGATGAGGGATATTGTGGATTTTTCTGTGCTAGAAGACCTGGATGTGGGTTTTTTGTCCCTAGACCAGGAGAAGGCATTTGACAGAGTAGGGCACATGTATCTTTTTAGCATAATGGCGGGGTTCGGGTTTGGGGAAAGGTTTTTCTCGTGGGTTAAGCTGCTGTATAAGGGGGCTTCGGTTCTGCTCAAGCTGGGGGGTGGGTTGAGCAGTTCAGAGGCATTCGACAGGGCTGTCTGCATTCTGGTCAGCTGTACAGCTTAGCTATAGAGCCATTTTTTATCAATTTGCGTTTTAGGCTTGGGGGTTTCGCCGTGCATGGGGAAGTTTTAGGTCGTACGTTTTATTTATCTGCATACGCTGACGATGTAACTGTTTTTATTACAGAACATTGTCGGGATTGAGTGGGTGTGAGAGCGTGAGAGCGTGGCGTCCGTATTCCTGAATGACTGAGTGTGTTTTTTCTGTCCTTTCCTCTGTTTCTGTGTGTCGGTGTTTGTGTTTTTTTGTGTTTTAGGTTTATTTTTTGTGCCGGTGGCGCTCCGTGTGCGCGGCTCTTCCGAGCGCCATGGCGGCTCGGGAGTCTGGCGTGTTCGAGCGTCTGAGCCGGCAGCGCGCCGTTAAAGTTCCCGCCAGTGTGAAGCTATCGGTGGAGGACTGCGGTCTCGCGGTCGCTCGCGTGTCCGGAGTGTATTTTTCCGCCTCCCGCATGTACGGATCCATAGTGCTGTTCCTCGACAGCGTAGAGAAAGTTTCTGTTGTGGTGGAGAGTGGTATTGAGGTGAACTGAGAGTTTTTAAAAGTTCTGCAACTCGTCTCTCCTGCCAAGAGCGTCACCCTGTCTAATGTCCCCTGTCTTTGGCCAGATAATGTCCCCCGTACATAAGGTTCCCCTTGGCTGCAGGTCTCCTATGCTGAAGCACGTGGTGTCCTTCAGAAGGAATGTTTTTATGATCCTGAAGGACAATGCACAGGACCTTGATGTTAATTTTAAGTTTGTGGTGGATGGGTTTGTTTATGTTTTGTTTGCTACGACGAACGCAAAGTGTTTTGGGTGTGGGGGCGAGGGTCACCTCGTGCGCTCTTGTCCGGTACAACGTGGCCGCGAGTCTCCCCGTACCGAGTGTGGTGGTGGCGAGGGCAATGCATTGGTGGTGGTGTGACGAATGTGACTGGTGGTATGGTGCGGGTGAAGGGGGTGAGACTTGACTTGTGGGGGGGTGTGGGTGCCTGCAGTACTGGAGGGTCTGGTGTGGGTTCTAGCTGGGGGGATGTTGTGGACGGGGGGTTCCTCAGGTAAGAGGCAGTGCTGATTTTTCAGTGTTAATGTCTGATTTATCCTGTTTGACAGACCCAGGTCTTGTTGCTCCAGTCCCCCCCCCGTGGTGAAGAGGAAGGCTCGGCCCGGTCCCCATCTGACGCACAGCATCAAGAAAGCTGCGTGTTTTGGGGACGAGCCGGTGGACAAGTCGGTAGACGAGTCGGTGGACAAGTCGGTGGACGAGTCGGTGTACAAGTCGGTGGACGAGTCGGTGGACAAGTCGGTAGACGAGTCGGTGTACAAGTCGGTGGACGAGTCGGTGGACAAGTCTGTGGACAAGTCGGTGGACGAGTCGGTGGAAAAGTCGGTGGATGAGTCGGTGGACGAGTCGGTGGATAAGTTGGTGGATGAGTCGGTGGACAGGTGGATGAATATTTTCCCGATCGGGACGGTTTCATCAGTCTGTTGTGTATTTCCCTTCTTATATTGGGCCTTCTTGGATTGGGAGGAGTCTCGTTTGAGGAAAGCCATGGCCTTTTGGACTTAGTAGGGCTGGATTGGGGTCTGTTTTTTTTTCGTTTTTTTTCTTTTTTGTTTTTGTCTGGATTGTGTTTTTTCTGTCATTTTTTTTGTTTTGTTTGTTGCTGTGTAGCGTTCTTGTTGCTGGGGCTGTGCTCCTGCTGGTGTGTGTTATGTTTTTGCCTCTGCTTGCTGTGCCTTTTTTTTGGTTGTCCGCTGTACTGGGGTTCGGGTGTGGGGGTCGGGTTGGGGGGGATGCTGGGGTTCGGGGGGGGGGTATGCTGGGTGCTGGGGTCGGAGTGGGGGTGATGGGGGCGGGGGGGCTTCTCTGGTT
>JBBKCR010065150.1:1342-14424 GCA_037577295.1 Ladigesia roloffi | reverse complement strand
CCCCCCCCCACCCCCTCCCCCCCCCTCCCCTTCTCTGTTTTTTTTTTTGTTAGTTTTCTTTGTTTTTGGTTTTTTGGTTTTTGTTTTGATTATTATTTTTTTTTTACATTGTTGGTTGACTGATTAAAGTTTTTTCTATAAAAAATCTCTCTCTCTCTCTCTTTCTCTGTCTGTCTATCTCTCTCTCTGTCTCTCTCTCTCTCTATCTATCTATCTCTCTCACTGAGTCCCTGTCTCTATCTCTCTCTCTCTCTTTGTCTCTCTCGCTCTCTTCCTTGTATGTCTGTCTCTCTCTCACTCTCTATCTGTCTCTCTCTCTCTCTCTGTCTCTCTCTCTCTGGCGCTCTCTCTCTCTGTGTGTGTCTCTCTCTCTCTCTGTCTGTTTCTCTCTCTCTGTCTGTTTCCCTATCTCTCTGTCTCTCTCTCCCTCTCTCCCTCTCTCTCTCTCCGCCCCCTCAGACAGAACTGAGATGATTGAGGTCGGTGTTCCTGTGTGGGCGGCGGCGCTTTTCTCCGCAGATTCACTTCTTCACAGCCTGAACTGAGAGACACAGAGAAACACACCGGCCACTTTATCGGAAACACTTTGTTCTTCTCTCACTGGCCACTTTATCAGAAACACCTTGTTCTCCTCCTTGTTCTACTGGCCACTTTATCGAGAAGAATCTGGCTGCAGACCTGCACGCTCAGACATGCAAACTCAGACCTGCACGCTCAGTCACCCAAACTTCCTCTGCAGGTGATTTCACCAACAATTGACACCTGCACGCTACGGTAACTGTTACGTCACTTGGGACCGACACCAAGAAACCGGAAATAAGTTTCCAGTCGTTCGTTCGCGTTGCCAAAGATTGTATTAAAGCTGTTAAATGGTTTAAAGTACTTTAGTAGTATAACCAGAGAGAAAATGTGCTGCTTTTTTATCATATGATTATAATGTTGTACTTTATCATACAAGTAGGCTACAACTATATAACATTACCAAAAAGCAGATGCAAATTTTTATTTGTTTTTAATTGTAATAATGCTACAAGGAGACAGGCTATTTACAACTATTAACAATTTAATTATTGGATAAACTAGCAATAGTTTTATAAAATAGTTTAATATAAAAATGAGTAAAAGCTTAAAACAGTTCCATAACAAATAAAAACGGAACATAAAGAATGAAAAGAGGTAAATGAGGTATTTTCTTTTTATTTCTGCAAAGAAGCACACACACACACACACACACACACACACACACACACACACACACACACACACATATATATATATATTAAGTCAGTGATGGAGTGGTTAATGCAACCTTTTTAACACAGTGAGCAGTGAACATCAGAATTGTATATCAGAATACAATTCTAATAAAATGCATAATTAACACACACAGATACACATACACATTTTTTATATGTTTATTTAATACTAAATTAAATAAACAAAGAAAAAACAGAAATACATAGATTTGTTGCCAGGGTAACAAACAACAACAAAAAAAGGTAATAGAATTACATTTCAAGATGACACAAAGGATGAATACAGAGAAACAGTTTACATAGCTTTCAAATTAACCGAAGTTTGGATAGTTTCTACGTATTTATCCAATTCCAGTTTGAATACAGAAAAAGGAGACACATATGCACTTACAGCAATGATTTTTGAACGAATTCGGAAGTTTCTTGAATTAATTATTCTTGTTGATTCTTGAACAGAAGATTCTTGAACGAATTATTCTCAATCCAACACGCCGCACTAAAAGCAGATTGCAAATGGCACCGGTACCATAGAGTGCAGGTGTCGATTGCAAGTGACGTCACTCGCAGAGGAAGTTCGGGTGACTGAGCGTACAGCTCTGCAGCCGGACACTATTGACTTTATCAGAAACACCTCTCCTCTACCCATGTCCAGTTACTGCAGCACTCCTGTAGTTCGGTGGTCCAGATAAGATTTGGTAACAGGGCCGAGAAAAGCTGTAATGAACATTTGTGGAGAACAGAAACATTGTGGAACCAGAAAAAATGTTGTAGAACCAATGCAATGTGAGAACTTGTCCATCATGTGGACCGTTTTTTTTAAAAAAACTTCCTTCCGACTCAAACTCTCATTTATGGCATCAATCATTTGAAGAACCTCCTCTTAGTGGTTCTCAATGGAACAAAACCAGTTTCTCTATGGCATCATTTGTCATCTTGAAAAACCTGTGAAAACCTCCACATGATATAAAGGTCATTTACCAATTAGAAAAAGCAAATAAAGACCTAGTTTAGAGCATGTGCACATTTTCATCCCCCCACCCTCACCCCCAACCCATAGCGGAGCGCGCTGTCAAGATGGGTCCTCTGGGTTCTCTGGGTTCTCGCTGGAGCTCTGAGCCTAGAACAGGTTTTCAGGCACTTTTATCCAGAACACTTCCCCTCCTCGCCCACAGGGAGCAGTCTCCCTGGAGCAAACTGGGGATTAGAGTCTGGCTCAGGAACACAGTGGTGCTGTGAAGGTAGGATTTGAACACATGACCTCCTGGTCCACAGGCAAATATCTCACCCATTAAACCTTTTTTCGTCCATTTCCAAAGATTTCTGTATTTCAATTGCATATAAAATTTCAATCCATCTGAATGACTGAGATTGAACAGAAACAGGCCAGTAAACTTTATGTGTCTGTCAGTCGTATGAGAATGAAACAATTCAGAATCAAATTCATGTAATAATACCAATAAACTCAATGTTGTTTCAACAAACAACAGCAGATTTATTTCTCTTTAAATAAACCTGATGTAAACAATCTCATAAATCTGAACTAAATAAATATTTCCTGTTCCAAAGCTCCTCATATTTAAACCAGTTTGAACTGATTCAGTTTCATTGTGTTCTATCTTAAAATAAAGCTGAACTTTTACATTTGAACTAAATTAATCTTACTTGACCCAAACCTTGTCATATTTAAACCTGTTTGAACTGATCCAGTTTCATTGTATTCACACTGAACAGATTTCTGCTGATTTGAAGTAATATTGTATGAATGAATTCTAAACATATAAAATCAAATAGAAGCAAACACCTAAAAATAAACTAAAAATATGATTCATTTCTTGCAGCAAAAGGAGGAGAGAAGCCTCCAGCCAGAAGATGAAACCAGTTTTGAGGGACAGAGATTATGGATGGGTGGATAGATGATGGATGGATGGATGGAGATAAGATGGTTGAAAGAAAACTCCATCCCAGAAAGGTGGACGTTAATCGGAGGTCAGGAATAAGCTGGAAGAGCTTCAGGATTTTCAAATCCCTTCAAATCAGCATAAATCTTTTAAGTGTGAACAAAATGAAACTGAATCAGTTCAAACTGGTTTAAATAAGATGAGATATAGATCAAGTCAGATTCATTTATTTCAAATATATGGGATTGTTTACAGCATAAACCTGCTAAGTGTGAACAAAATGAAACTGAATCAGATAAAACTGGTTTAAATATGACCAGCTTTAGATCATGCCAGATTTATTTAGCTCAGATTCATGTTTTTATCTGGTTTATTTAAAGAGAGATAAACATGCCATTGTTTATTCAGATCACATCCCAGTTGGAGTCACTAAATGGCCGGCTGGCTTTCAGGATAAATAAATAAAATAAAATATAAATAAATAAAGAGAGGTATAAGCAACGGCAGGCAGGTGAAGGAGTTGTTTACTGAAAGCGCCTCGTCTGTCAGAGGAGGTCGGCGTGGAAAGAGAGATTCTGACAAACCCGTTCCCGTCAGGAGCGCTAAAGGGTTTTTCGGGGGGTGGGGGCGGCCTGTCAGGAATACTCAAGTTCAAGGATTCAAGGAAGTTTTAATCGTTATTCACATCAAATTTGCATGAGGTGGAATGAAATGATGTACTCGGTTAATCCAATAAAAAAAAGAAACGTAAAACCAAGTAATAAAAACATAAAGAAAAGTGGACATAATAATGCCTATAAGGATACAGATAGTCTATAATTATAGCAGCATCGGGGCTTGATAGCCGATACTGTTAAAGTGACTGTGCCAATCAAAGTGTCAATAAAATGTCTGTAGTGATTAGTGACAATAATTTTGTCCGTCACATGTTCAGAAATCTCACAGCTTCCGGAATGAATCTGTTTCTCAGTCTGGTAGTTTCCCACGTAATGCTCCTCAGCGTCCTGCTTGAGGGGAGTGGGACAAAAAGTGTTTGTGCTGGGTGAGTGGGGTCCTTCATATTGCAGGTGGCCCTCTTCTTGCATCTGGAGGTGTATATGTCCAGGTCTCTCCTCCTCACCGGTACAAGTTGGTTTCGTCTTTGACCTATTGAGGTTTGCGGCGTCCCATCCTGTCTTCACCGGCTGGCATTCCTCTCCGTCCTCCCTCTGCCTCTGGGATCAGACACATTCTGAGAGGAAAGTGGCCACTTCCATAAATGCCCCCTCGTTCCAAGGAGGATGGAGGGAGGGGAGGCGGGGGGGGGCTGTTAGCGCCTCTCAATCAGAACTGGCCGGCGCATCCGACAGTGAAACATCTTTAAAGCTGGAAAGGTCAGCTGGTTAGACAAGCTGCTGTACAATCACACACGGCTTCAGGGAGCTGTTACTGTGACCTACTGACCGACACCATGCCGGGTGGCAGAACCAGCGTTCTCCATCAGTACTGACAGGGAGGGTCAGAAACTCTTTTAATGTAATAAAGGACACATCGGTCTACATGTGGGGGTGTGGTTTGGGTGGGGGCAAGATTTCAGTGAGGGCGGGGCTTGGGTGGTACTGGGGTTTGGATGAGGGTGGGGTTTGGATGTGGTTGTAGTTTGAGTACTCGTCCTCAGGAAAGAAGAGGAACCGAGACTCAGAAGAGGAACCGAGACTCAGAAGAGGAACCGAAACTCAGAAGAAAAACTGAGACTCAGAAGAGAAACCGAGACTCAGAAGAGGAACCCGCCCCCCTCAGGTGGTCCCAGACACAGAGAGAGATTTTAGAGAGAAGACCGTCCTGAATAGGCTGATTGACAGTGCTGGGACCAATGAGATTCCGGGGATGTAAACACAGTTGGAGGAGGAACTGAGAGTCTAGAAACATTTAGTGGGGTGTCCAGCCTGGTTGCCATGGTAACGCTCATTAAAGTGGGAAAACCTGACAGCTGCCCCGGAGCTCCAGACCTGATCAGCAGGTGAGGAGAACCCAACACATCCCGACATGCGGAACCCAGGAGGGAAGAACATTCCAGGGGTGAAATATAACTGCATTTATCTTCTCACAGAATTACAGTTTACTGCCTGCTGAGGAAACCCCTCTGTATCTGTATATGAATCTGTTATATATATTTGAATCTCTATATTTATTTTTTCCCACTATGTACTCATACATATATAGACTCTATATTTGCACACATACAAGTGTTAGTTTTATTCTATTGTTTTGTTCTCGACACTCTCTGCAGTAATACTGTAAATGTCCCACTTTGGGACTACTAAATGTTTATCTTATCTTATTTTATTTTATCTTATGTCATCTCATCTCTTCTCCTCTCATCAATTTAACTAACCTGAACTGATCTCATCTCATCTCTCTCCTGACATCTGAACATCATGCCCTAGAGTCTTGGGTACTCATATCCAAATCAGACCAGAACCCGCCTGCCGGGTCTGAATCAGACTTCTGTAGGGTGAGGAGGCGCCAAACCCTGGATCTGTGATGGGGCACCATGGGGCACCATCATGTATCTGTGGCACCCAGCCACCCAGGTCAGATTTGTCCACCCGGGGATCCTGGCACCACACTAACGACCCTAACTCTGATGACTCACTAACAACCCGAACGGCAAATCTCTAATGACTCCGTTCCACACTGAACCACGATGGCTTGTGTGTGCCATCAATAAAGAGGAACCTTGTTCCAATCAAAGCCATAAACACCTCGGCCACGTCTTCGCCGATCCTGTTGACCTTTTCAGCCTGCAAATTCCGAGAGTCCTCTCGACTTCCTCCATTCGGTTAAGCAGCGGTTGGCTCTATGCTCTGTGGTGGATGCCGAGCTCACGCCATTCGGTTCCCAGTGATTTGTCTTAATGACCCAGAGCTCCTGCCAGTCAGGAGGACCCGAGAGATGGAGCGAGACGGACTGACACATTTTCATTATTGAAAACTGGAGGATCTGCATGCGGAGGCAGAGCTAATTCACCCTGTCGCACACCGAGCAAGGAGTTAAGACCTCCAGATGTTACGTTTATATCCGAATTTCTCCGACAGTATGAGAAAATAATGCCCAGGGGGTCATGGTACTTCCGGAGATCAATTACTAAAACACACAAGTCACCTGAAGTGCTGGACCGAGATAAAATAAATAAAATCCAGGAATAAAATAAAATGAAGCAGCTTGTTGTTCACCATAAAGGAGGTCGGAGGTAAAGGAGAACTGAGATAAAAGAGGACTGAGGTAAAGGAGGACTGAGGTAAAGGAGGACTGAAGTAAGGGAGGACAGAGGTAAAGGAGGACTGAGGTAACTGAGGACTGAGGTAAAGGAGGACTGAGGTAACTGAGGACTGAGGTAAAAGAGGATTGAGATAAATGAGGACTGATGTAAAGGAAGTCTGAGGTAAAGAAGGTCTAAGGTAAAGGAGGTCTGAGGTAAAGGAGGACTGAGGTAAAGGAGGACTGAGGTGAAGGAGGTCTGAGGTAAAGGAGGTCTGTGGTAAAGGAGGACAGAGGTAAAGGAGGACTGAGGTAAAGGAGGACTGAGGTAAAGGAAAAAAAAGAAGAAGGATTTCTCCACCAGAGGTCTGTGTGAGGAGTGTTTACACACTCGCGTTTATATAACCCATTATCAACAAACACAACGAAAATGAGATATGGGACTGTTCCCCTGTGGAACCATATGAATTAGAATATTAAATAAGTAGTTTCTAATAAAGTGGCCATGGAGAGAAAAACAAGGTGTTTCTGATAAAGTGGCCAGTGAGAGAAGAACAAGGTGTTTCTGATGAAGTGGCCAGTGAGAGAAGAACAATTTTCCGAGTGTTCCGAGCGTTATGAGTGTTTCGAGTGTTCCATGTGTTTCGAGTGTTCCGAGTTTTCTGAGTGTTTAGAGTGTTCCGAGTATTTCGAGTGTTTGTAGTGTTACTAATGTTCTGAGTGTTCCGAGTTGTCCAAGTGTTTCGAGTGTTTCGAGTGTTTCGAGTGTTCCAAGTGCTCAGAGTGTTCAGATTGTTCAGACTGTTCAGGGTATTTAGAGTATTTTGAGTGTTTTGAGTGTTCAGAATGTTCCGAGAGTTCCGAGTTGTCTGAGTGTTTAGAGTGTTTCGAGTGTTTAAAGTGTTCCAAGCTTTTAGAGTGTTCTGAGTTTTCTGAGTGTTTCGAGTGTTCTGAGTGTTTCAAGTTTTCCGATTATTTAGAGTTCCGAGTGTTTCGATTGTTCCAAGTTTTCCCGAGTGTTCTAAGTGTTTTAAATGTGTTGCGAGTGTTCTGAGTGTTTTGAGTGTTACGAGTATTACGAGTGTTCTGAGTGTTCTGAGAGTTTAGAGTGTTCCGGGTGTTCTGAGTGTTACCAGTGTCCTGATTGGACAGACTTCTGAAGTGAACTCGCCCCTGGAGACCCATTAGAGGGACAAATGCAATCAGGGTGTGTAGAACTCTGAACAGGAAGGTTCTTCCTAAAGAACGTGTTGTGGAGGATGAGGTCACGCCCCTGCTGCCTGGAGACTTAGCATCTGTAATGAGGGGTGATGGGGAATTAATTCTTTTGGAATGTCTCTGACCTCACTGCAGCTTTTCATCCATCAGTCTGTTTAAATAATCCAGACTGGAAAAATCCCAGAATTTACAGGAGCAAAAACACAGCAACTCTAGAGGGCGGCGCTGAGTAACCTCCCTATATGTGGTAATGATGTTTGTTTGGTGTTGATGAGGTTTGTTTGATGTTGATTATGTTTGATGTTAATTAGGTTTGTTTGATGTTAATGATGTTTGTTTGATGTTGATGATGTTTGATGTTGATTATTTTTGTTTGATGTTAATGGTGTTTGTTTGATGTTGATTATGTTTGATGTTAATGATGTTTGTTTGATGTTGATGATGTTTGTTTGGTGTTGATGATGTTTGTTTGATGTTGATGATGTTTTTTTGGTGTTGATGTTTGTTTGATGTTGATGATGCTTGTTTGATGTTGATGAGGTTTGTTTGATGTTAATGATGTTTGCTCAGGTGAGGTGGGTGGTTTTATGTTGAATTTCAGTGTCATTAATCTAAAGGCCCTGATTGGTCATCACTGGTCCTCACTGTGTTACACTGTAACACTGTCTGTCCTAATTGGTCCTCACTGTGTTACACTGTGTTATTATTGGTCCTCCTTGGTCCTCATTGTGTTACACTGTATATTCTTTGGTCCTCATTGGTCCTCACTCTGTTACACTGTATCATTGTTGGTCCTCATTGGTCCTCACTGTGTTACACTGTATCACCATTGGTCCTCATTGGTCCTCACTGTGATACTCTGTATCACCATTGGTCCTCATTGGTCCTCGGTGTGTTACACTGTATCACTGTTGGTCCTCATTAGTCCTCACTGTGTTACACTGTATCACCGTCTGTCCTCATTGGTCCTCACTGTGTAACACTGTGTCATTATTGGTCCTCATTGTGTTACACTGTATATTATTTGGTCCTCATTGGTCCTCATTGTGTTACACTGTATCATTGTTGGTCCTCACTGTGATACTCTGTATCACCGTTGGTCCTCATTGGTCCTCAGCGTGTTACATTGTATAGCTGTTGGTCCTCATTAGTCCTCACTGTGTGACACTGTATCATCGTTAGTCCTCATTGGTCCTCACTGTGTTATGCTGTATCATCATCACAGTGTTTATATTTCACAGATCCTGTTTTAAAAGCCTGATTGTGTTGTGCCTGATTTCTGTGGAGGTTATTAGAAACTTTCAGGATGAAATATCTGGAGAATCTGCAGATGGTGTTACCATGGGAACAGGGTTCATTAGGCCATGCCCCCACCCCCTGGTGCAGTTTCTCTGGGCTGGTCTCGGCCCCTCCACACATTCTCTGCTTCTGTGGTCCCGTCTCACGTCCAGTTAGGCGTCCATGGGTGTGTATGTGGGGGGGATCCCCAGGGGGCGGGGGGCTGTGAAATCGAAACTGTCCGACTCACTGTTTCTCAGAAATTAAACTCTTATCGAGCAGCAGAGCTCTTCTCCCGGACATCAGCGTGTTTAGGGTTGGATATTAATTCACAATCGATGGAAATAGGATCCATATGCATGACGCCATGTTAGCGGAGGGATAACTGGCACTCTCTGCCACTCCCAGGCCCAAATATGGGCATGTTACTCCTCACTTCCTCCTTTTGGCTATGAACTGGACAAGATCATACCCATATTGTATTGTATTGTACTTTATTGTTCTGTACTGTACTGTACTTTATTGTACTCTATTGTACTGTACTGTACTGTACTGTATTGTACTGTACTGTATTGTACTGTACTGTATTGTACTGTACCATACTGTACTTTATTGTCTTTATTGTACTGTATTGTACCGTACTGTACTCTATTGTACTGTATTGTATTGTATTGTACTGTAATGTACTGTTCTGTACCAGAGATGGGGACTCGAGTCTGAGACTTGGACTCAAGTCGCACTTAAGTCGCACAAACAAAGACTTGTGACTTGACTTGAGACTTGCCCTTAATGACTCGAGACTTGACTCAGACTTGGGTGCTGTGACTCGCGAGTCATAACATGTAAGCAAGGTTCCTTTAATGGAATTATCTATTTTGTTATTTCATTCATTTCAGTGTTTCCAAATCTTTATGTGAAAACTGCAACAGACTGATGGTCTCTCCCTGGTAATACGCGCATCATCACGCATGCATGCAGCCACAGATTTCAAATCAACACTGATGTCGACGGCAAGTTCACATGAGCCGTTTGCTATCGCATTTGGTTATAAAGCCTTCACGCAGAAGGCTACCACGCGAACGGCCACTTGCAAATAGCTTGGCTTAATGAAGCCAGCTCAACTATGTCCAACATCACGAGGCACCTCAATATGCACAAGGATAGGACAGTGATTCAGGGGAAAAGGGAAACTTATGTGAAGGTAAAGTTACCGCTAGCAAACTAACCGTGCCAGAGTTGACCACAGTTGTAGGCTACAAATAGATTAGAGCTGTTTCTCTCACAATCAGTGCCGTATCTACCATTGAGGACACCGAGGTCATGTCCTTTGTATTTTTTGTCCTCAATGCCAAACACAGAACCCAGTCCGTGACCGAATCCATATGTCTGTATTTTCTCCCAATTAAATTCACATTCTCCATCTAATCTCGAGTGAAATCTCCACCTCTATCTGTCTCTGCAGGCTGCACTAAATTTCATTTGTCATTAGAATCTCAAGAAACACACAAAACTACTTCATCACAGGGAGTCCAATAGGACTGATTTAAAAAGGCTTGTTCGAGTTTTCTGGCAAAGTAGATGGATAGGACTTTATCTGTTAGACGGTCAGCTCAGCAACACCAGCAATAGTGATAAAAAAAGTGCAGGGTAAAGAACGGGGTAAATTTGGTTTTGTTTTCAATATTTGTGACACAGTCGCCGATAAACGCCAATAACTTCAAAACCAATTGCTCTAAAAATTATAAACGGTGTGACCACCAAAAGGACACTGATCATGTTTCACAGCCTTCAATTTTCCGTTTTTATCGGTCTATATAATGAGCACTGTCCCGCACAAGCGATCTCAATGTGCATTAAGGCAGGAGAGCTCGCCCTCAGCGGAGCTTTCAGGAAGGGACCGTGAGGAAAATCCTAGATTTCTTAATTTTTTAGCTTCTCAGTTAAAGGGCCCATAGACATGAAACCATTGCCATGTCTATATTGTCCTGCTGATAAAAGTTATTACAAAAAGAAGGTTAATTTTGTTTTTTGGGTGGGAGGGGTGGGGGGTTAAAAAATCCTGGCTATGGCCCTGCTCACAATGGAACCATTTTATTTGTTTAATATTTGTTTTAACAGTAATATTTAATATTTGTTTTAACCATTCCATTCACTACCCCTTCCTTAATGCATAGGATTAATCAGTGCACCTGGTAGCCTAAAACTCCATTCAGCTGTGTTATATTTTGCCTAGGACAGTAACAAACCAATCTATATTGTGTTCCCTCATAATAGCTTTGCATTCTTTCCTCCCAGTTCTCCATATTTCTAGCCTTTGGAGACATACACATTATGATACAGCTTAGCTTTGTACTTAGAACATCATAATGTTTTTCCTTTTCCAGGATAATGTTTAATTTTTGTTCCCACTGATTTTTTGGAGTAAATGTGTTTGTAATTGCTTTATTTTATTATTTTCCTCATTATTTGCAGTTGTTATTTGCAGGCAATTGCCCATTTAGTGCCTTTGGCACTACAATTGGCTTGAGAACATTGTCAGAACAGATTTTAGGAAAGGCTGTCAAATAAGTTTTTGAATGTATCTTGTTATTTCATGTGAGTTGAAAATAAATGTATCAAGTAAAAATCTTTAACATTTTCTTCACATTGTACATTGGATAAGCCCTCTGAAGTGCATCTTCTGATCAATTTTTATACTGTCTAATAGATTATATAGTACAGTATATGCCTTTAATCTAAAAACTATGCAGTATTATCTTGGATAGCGTGTGATTAGAGTACATTTATTTAAGTCATTTGAGACTTTAGACTTGACTTGAACTTGGGACTAGCGACTTGAGACTTGACATGGACTTGAGCACAAAGAGTTGAGACTTGACTTTGACTTGAGCACAGAGACTTGAGACTTGACTTGGACAAAATGACTTGTGAGCATCGCTGTTCTGTACTGTCCTGTACTTTACTGAATAGTACTGTATTGTACTGTATTGAACAGTTCTGAATTGTACTGTATTGTACTGTTCTGTATTTTACTGTATTGTACTGTATTGTACTGTACTGTATTGCACTGTATTGTACTGTACTGTACTTTATTGTACTGTACTGTGCTGTATTGTACTGCATTGTATTAGACTGCATTGTACTGTTCTGTATTGAACTGTATTGTAATGTTCTGTATTGAATTGTACTGTACTCGCTGTACTGTTCTGTATTTTACTGTATTGTACTCTACTGTACAGTATTGTATTGTACTGTATTGTATTTTACTTTATTGTGCTGTATTGTACGGTACTCTATTGTACTGTATTATACTTGTACTGTATTGTATTTTACTGTTTTACAAGGGTTTCCGGGTCCCTCTCCTCCTCAGCCCTCCTCTCTGAAGCCCTTTTGTTTTATCATGTTCTGCTGTGTTTTTTGTGCTGTTTCTGTTCTACTGGCCCCCTGAATCATGTCAGAGTGTGATGTTCTGGTGGACTGTCCCTGACCTTCCTGAGCTGAGGTACTCCTGACAGCATGCTGATCCTGCAGCCGGTTTTCCTGCGGGACCTCCAGCACTTCCTCCAGCCTGAGGGGATCAAACTCCTCACCTGGCCACTTCACTCCACTCTAGCCCGACCTTCTCCACTTCTGCAGACTCCTGGAGCTCCGGATAAAAATAACCAGAAACCTCCTGATCATGCAGCAGTACTCAGATAAAACAGCTGAAACCAAAATTAAAGTAACAACTGAACTCACAATAACTCGACTAAACTCTTAAATTTTACTTTATTCATTCATTTAACTGACTTAGACTCACAACGAAACGTAGAATACCTCAAAACACTGTAGACACTTTCTGTTGAAGATCTGAGACGTTGAAAAGCCTGTTTACATCTCAGTTAATTTCTTTAACCTCGCTGAGGACACGCAGCATATTAATATGCATGAAGCTGCAGTTAGTGAACTGATTTGTCAGGATTTCTGACAGAAAATATATTTCCTCAGGTTTGCTTCATGTCCTTAATAATCTGAATAAATTAACTAGCTGTGAATGGAGCCCACTAGCTGTGAAAGACACCCCCTAGCTGTGACTGGAGCCCACTAGCTGTGAAAGACACCCCCTAGCTGTGACAGGAGCCCACTAGCTGTGAAAGACACCCCCTAGCTGTGACAGGAGCCCACTAGCTGTGAAAGACACCCCCTAGCTGTG
>JBBKCR010065141.1:0-10295 GCA_037577295.1 Ladigesia roloffi | reverse complement strand
CCTCAACATCCTCCTCCCAACACACTCAGAGTCTCTCCTCAACATCCTCCTCCCAACACACTCAGAGTCTCTCCTCAGCATCTTCCCCAACACACTCTGTCTCTCCTCAGCATCCTCCTCCCAACACACTCAGTCTCTCCTCAATATCCTCCTCCCAACACACATTAATTTATTTATTTATGTATTTATATATACATATTAATGCTAATAACCATACCTTCCACTTTTACAAATATGTTGACGGGTGAGTTTGGAACTGTCATGTTCGGAAGCAAACCATCAAACTGAAGGGTTTTTTTGTCACTTCGACCTGTTTGTGAGACACCACATAAATGAAGAGCAGATTAGGCATATCCTGCCACACAGAGAAACACATTTGGAACTTTATTTCACGTACTGAATTTTACACAAAAAATCTTTGTCATGCTTTACATATTATATATTTAATTCAACAAATGCTTAGAAAATGTTTCTTCCTTTAATGCATTATGGTCTCTCAAAATGACAAATGTCACATCACACCCCACCCGTCCTATAGTGCATTACAGTCTGTCATAATCATATCATATCCCCCCCATTCCAACCATTGTGTTGTACAATGTGCCATAATGATAAATATCATATCACTCCTCCTGTAGTACAGCATTGTCTATCAAAACGACATGATGTCATATCGCCTCCTACCTTTCCTGTAGTGCATTACAGTCTGTCACAATGATAAATATTGTATCACACACTACCCTTCCCATAGAGTATTGTGGTCTGTCATTATGAAATGTTTCATTTCGCTCCTACCTTTCCTATAGTGCATTACATTCTGTCATTATGATATCTGTCATTTCGCTCCTACCCTTCCTGTAGTGCAATACAGTCTGTCATAATGAAAAATGTCATATCACCCCCTATGCTTCCTGTAGTGTATTACAGTCTATCATAATGATAAATGTCACATTGCCACTACGCTTCTTGTAGCATATTACAGTCTGCCATACTGATAAATATCATATGTCCCCCATCCCTCCTGTAATGTATTACCATCCAAATTAATGAGGTGAGTTTCCTCCTTTCGAATGGCCACGCCCTCCATCTACAGAATCAAAACAGGATATGGTTTTTATCATGTAAACAATCTCTAAGACAAGTGAATGGGTGTTAATACGTAGTATCGATATTGCTAAACAGTATCTTTAGTGATAATATCAAAATCGAAGACGACTCTGGTTGTCAATATTCAATATCAGTATCAATATTTCGTTTCAGTAAGTAGTATCAGTATCAATAAGCAGTGTCATTATTGGTGAGCAATATCTGTAACGATAAATGTTACCAATATCAATATTCAGTGTCAACAGGCAGAATCAGTGCTGTGAAGCAGTATTGATATTGATCATCAATATTGACAGCGATAATGAGGATCATTTTTGATAAGCAGTATCAGTGTCAGTTAAGAGTGGAACCGAATACAAATATGGTATTCCGAAAGCAACAAATAACGTGTTTTTTACGAATACGGTATTCGGACAAATACTTGTATTCGGGAACCAAACCCCGCCCCCGCGCTCGCGTGGTTAGGGCTCTCGCCCTGCAATCAGAAAGTAGTGGGTCGTTCCCCAAAACCACTAGGCACCTCTGAGGTGCCCTGAGTGAGGTAACCGCCCTCACACACTGCTCCCCAGGTGGCGTGTTCATGGCTGCACGCTGCTTCACTTGGTGAATGGGTTTAAATGCAGAGGAGGATTTTCGTGCTGACCAATGTTTACTTTCACTTTTAGATACTCCGCTCCTCCCGCCCAGACGGGATTTGCGTGCAGAATTATGAATTTTACTCGAATACGAATACAAATATGAATATGAATTTTTTCCCCTTTCAACAAATACAAATACACATTTGAATAGTGGCCACTCTGCACACCCCTAGTGTCAATATTCAGTATAAGATTACTATGCAGAATCAGTATCCATTAGCTGTATCTTTAGTAACGAGCAGTATCGTTATTAATAAGTAATATCTGTATCAGTAAGCAGTATCATTATCTATCAGTATTAATATCAACATCTGTATCAGAACCAATTAGCAGTCTCACTATCAGTATCAGGATCAGTGAAATTGACCACATTTTATGAGTCATATATAACATAAAATAAGATAATTAAATCGTCCTTATATGAAAAAACAAGGATCCAGGTACCAGGTGAGTTGATGGTACCATGTTCATGACGTGAGTGTGCTGCCTAGTGTTCAACACTATGTGTTCTCGGTGTGGTATTCAATAAGCCCCGCCTCCATTTACCATCACCAGCAGTGTTTTCTGAATTGCATCTATGCCCATTTCCATGTCTCGGTCGTACAGCTGGACGACAATGGGGATCTCCCCCTCCTTCAGAGGAACGGCAGAGAAAGTGACGGTCTCTGAGGACCTGGAGTCCAAAGTGACGTTGATGTAGGAGGAACTGGACTGAGCTCCCGGAGAGCAAAGACCGTCTGAGGGCTGCATGAGGACTGAAAGCTGAACACAAAAAGAACACTTTGAAAAATCATATCCATGTAATATATTATTTTATGTACACTAACAGTCACACAGGATAATAATATAAAATGACCTAATTTAAATATGTATTGCTTATTATACAATATTATATTATACAATAAAAAATTATATGTGTGTATCATTTTTTTATTATATTATTAGAGTTTTCTTTTGGACATACATTTTACTATAACATCATTCTGGATAATAATTTTCTCAGAAATTCATCCTGGTATCAAATACCCCTGGGTCCCCAAGGAAGGCAGCAATGTTCACACAGTTCCATGAACCATAAATTTCTTTAATGTCACGATCTTAAACCACAAGGACAATACACTTTGAAATAATAAAACGCAATGAGACAATGACATGTAGTGAGGGCTATGTTCTCTGCTGGTGTAACTAATTCTCATTAATGAGACCAGAGAAGACCAGAGAAAACCAGAAAGCCATAGCCCAACAAACAGAGATAAGGGTGCTCTCTAGTGAGGGGAGTACCATCCACCCTTTGAAAACAAACAGAACAAACACAAAAAACAACAAAAGAAAGAAACTCAGGGGGTGGCGGGGCAGTGGTGTCAAGGTCGCATCCCCTGGACTTCCACCAAGGCTGCCAGACCCAGGTTCTATCCTTAGCCGGGACATCATACACCCTGAGCGTCCCTGGTGAGTCCTCCGGGACTGCTCCCCTGCCAGTCCCCACGTCTCTGAGTCTGTGTAGTTGCCTCCTCCCGGTAGTCGCTCCACCGAGCACCATGTCCTCGGGCCTCTCTGGACCCTCTGTTCGGCCCTTTACAGTCTTTGGGCTGAATATCAACCCATCCACCCCTCTACAGCCCCTCAACCCCCCACCCCAAATTTTCTTGGGAGAGAACACCTCCCCTCTTGGGGTCTGTTGTCCTGCTGGCGGTTGCTGAACCCCTGGCTGCGGGCTCTCGGTTTCCCCAGCGCGAACCAGAGTTGGGGGCAGATATCGTGTCCGAGGTGCCGGTATGGGTCTCTGACCTCCCTGCGGCAGCTGCAGCCCTCGCCTAGGGGCGTATGGAGGCTGCAGGCACTGTCGCTTGGGTGCGTGGACGCCTCAGCACTTGGGTTCGTCGTGTGCAGTAGCTTCCACCTCGGGGACGCTGTGAGCAGAATGCGCTGGCCGGTGCCAGCGCTCGTGTGTGTCGCACTCTGCTGCCTCTGCCTTGGAGCCGGCACTGGTGGAGGGAGTGGGCTTTCGGCGGGGCTGGGAAGCGCAGGGGACTCCTTGACTCTCATGAGCGTGCTTTCGTTCTGCGACTTCATCCTCGGAGCCCTGAGGGGCAACACTCCTCGCCTCTCGAACAGCGTCAGTGGCTGTCGTGGCCAGAGGGGTTTCCCACAGCTGGGGCACGGAGGATCTGCGACGGACGGAGGCGGAGTCTCCTCACACCCACATGTCGCCTCATGGCTCGGCCGTGCCGCCATTCACTGGTAACCAAGCCATTACAACGCCACAGCGGAGAGAGTGTAGACTTCTCCTTCTGCTTTAGGCCAACAGCGCCTTTATTTGTTATTCTGTCATGACCTCCCCTGGGTCCCCAAGGAAGGCAGCAATGTCCACATAGTTCCATGAATCATGAATATCTTTAAGGTCACGAACTTAAACCACAGTGACAATAAACTTTGAACTAATAACACGCAATGAGACAATGAAATGAACTAACTTATATAGTGAGGGCTATGACGCCCTGATGTTCTCTGCAGGTGTAACTAATTCTCATTAATGAGACAACAGGAACCCCAGAGAGCCATAGCCCAACAAACAGAGATATGGGTGCCCCCTAGTGGTCACCCTCAGACCTGACACCTGGACGTCAGTTTGTTTAGATTTTAATTTTAGAAATTACTTGAAATGACTGAATAAAATGATCCAATCTGACCCACCAGTGTCATTTACAGGGTATTATTTATCATCCAAACCACCATCATGGAATCATTTTTTACATTTATTTACCACTGCATGGGGGTTCTGTGATTGTAATGGTAATTTACTCCTCATGTGTTGTGGTAGAGGTAGAGGACTTTAATTTAGAAATTATGGGCTGTGTATGTCTGTGTAGTTATTGTGATCTGTCCTTTCTTTAGTTAAAGTGATTGTGTATTTTGATGGTTCTTGTGAGTGTTTGGTATTTAAGTTCCTTAGATTTCTTTATTTATTGTCTTAGCAACCCTCACACAACCTTTTGTCTCCAGCATGGTATTTTTCCTTTTGTATAATGTTTTGAGTTCAGCCCGTGTGCTATGTTTGTTTTCAGTTATGTATTGTCTTGAGTCTGTGTCAACATTAAAATACCATCTAAAAACCTGCACTCTTGCCTCACTGCCTGCACCCCCCGGTGTGACATCATAAAAATATAAAGCAGATCAAATAAAGCAAATAAAATCATTTTAAAATCTTTTTTCCCGTTTGAGTGTATCATGTAAAGTAGGTGTTTGTCAGAGTTTGTCCATTTTGTGTCTTGTTTTAACAAACCTGTCTGTCTGTATTGCCGTAGTTGTGGATGACCACAACGATGGCCAGCTGTTCATTACGTTTGACAGAGTACGGGAGCCTCAGCGCAAGAAACACCGGCTTAAACACTCGGATGTCCAGAGGTTTGGCGACACAGAAGCCTGTAAATGGTAACATTCATAACATTATCATCTAAAGGGATTTATTACAGGAAAACATTAGGAATACTTAAATCATAATTCAAAATGTTATATTCTATAGAAACACATCATTTAAACACAGAGACTCAAACTGCTGGTTCTGCAGAGACACATCAGGTCTCTTTAGTGACCGACATCCACTGTGTGTTGATCATGAAGAAAGTAAAGTGTCACTCAGTTCTTCAGCATCACTCAGTTCCTTCCAGTTTCACTCTTCAGCAGGGTATTTTGATAAAACTCCTTTCAGCCATTTAATTTGTAATGTTTTCTTGTAATAATAATACAGAATTTGTTCATTTTACAATTAAAGGACATCAGTGCTGCATTTTCATGGAACAACTTTTTCGGTGGTCTCAACTAATAGTTATTCAAGTGGGCGAGGCCTCAAACTGACCGTGCGAGGTGGATAAACTGGCCGCCTGGATCTCCCAGGTGGTGATGGAGTCAGGAACAGCAATTTTATGTCTGAAACCAACAATAAAGTACATTCAAACAAACTAACCCAGGCACGCTTCAGAAATACTTAAATGTACTTAAAATGTGCTTGACGCTACCTTAATTTACCACTGAAAATATGCCAAAAACCTTCATTAGAATTAAGTGGCCCTTAATTTGTAAACCCATCTCTTAATTTTACTTTAAATGTGGATTTTAGTTGTGAAACCCCTTAATCCTAAACATAAGGCATTTTTTTCAGGAGGTTCGGTTGTTTAAGGGGCAAACTTTAAAAAGTAAGGGAGAAAATTCAGTAGTTTTACCCCTTAATCAGATTTAATCCATGCACATTTCCCCTTAATTTTCCGTAATTCCCTGAATATTAAGGTAAAATTTAGGATACTTGTAAGGGGTAAAATTAAGATATAATACTATTGTTAAAGCAGTGAATTCCTCAAAAGTTGTGACGACCACCTCGTTCTCGCCCCCGCTTCGTCGCCCTCGATCCCCAACCCCCGAATATTGACGTCCTGTTACTTTTGTCCACCCTTCGTAGGCCCCCTCATGCACTTCCTAGTATGGTTTTGGTTTGTATCACGTCCCTCCTCATTAGGCTCACATGTCCCTCATCTCAAGTCCATATTTATACCCCACCCGGTCCCCTCTCCCCTTTGTGTCCGAATTCGTCTAAACATCTGTATCTGTATGTCGCAGTACTTTAACTGTGTCTTTCTTTCCTTTTCAGACTCGTGCTCCTCGAGTGTAACGCAGACATCTGAGGGTTGTACCCCCATTCCCCATCGACCCGAGCTGGGTTTTCGCCGTGCTGTGGAGAAGCAAGATTCTCTGAGCAGTCCGGTTTCTTGTTTTGTTCTTTTGAGGAGTCCGAGTCTTCTTTGTTTTGTTTGTTTGAAACTTCGCCCTATTGGGCTTGATTAAAAGAAAACCAGTATCACACTCTGAGAGCGTCCATCCCTTCCTTTCCCGTGGAGAGATCCGACAAAAGTACACTAGTGTCTATTTATAAATAATAATCAGTATGAATAGGTCCTGGATTATAGTTCGAATCTAAAGGTTATAATCATTTTGTTATATTGCTGTATAGTACATTATAGTTACTGTCTAAATTATATAGTAACTACAGTACCTGACAACATTTATGTCGCTTAATCAAGTTGTAGGAACAACAAATAATAAACTTGATTTGTAGTTAATCAATTTGGATCAGAAATGGCTTGTAAGTGTAATGAATATGAGTAGGATCCAAGTGCATTTTAAGCAAGTTTATTCGAAAAAACTAAGTCCGTAGGGCAAGAAGAAAAAAAAACAAAGTCCAGAGCAAAATAAAAAAACAGAGATCAGTCAGTGAGGCAAATAAAGTAAGTCCGTAAGGCAAAAAGGGTAGTCCAAGAAGGCAGAAAAATGAGTCGTAAACAAGAACTTGGTAAACACGGGAAAAGGCCTAGTATCAAGCCCGGCTTAGTATACTTCACACTGAAGTGATGTTTGGCAGGGCTATATATACCTCCGGTGCCTAGTATTCAGGTGAACCTGATCTTGGCCTAATTGGTCTGTGTGTCATCCTGGAGATGGAATCTGGATTGGCTGGTATAGTAGTTCCTGATTGTGACTCCACCTCCCACTCTGAGTCAGGCCTTACAGTAAGAAATGTAAAACCCTCTAGATTATGCTTATTATACCAAAATAAAATTTTGCATCATGCATTGAACTGTATTATTTGATTAGGACAGAAAGGTCAGATTTTGCCTGGACAAAAGTATTGTCATTTACAAAAATAATGTAGAAATTATACATATACTTTATTTAGAATTATTATTTACACAGTAGCATTTACCTATAGCATACAATAAAATGTTTTAGTATAATAAAATTGCTATCATACAGTCAAATACAGTCACATTAATACACTGTATGCTGTACTTTAGCTATGTTATTTTGTATAAAATTTCTCATATGTTATAAACCTAATGCCACCTCTACCGATATACCAAATTGCAGCTATTGGTTAGTATAACAAAATTATATTAAGGCCGGTCTACTATGGTGTACTATTAGAAGGTGTATTATGCTATAAATATAATGTAATAATATTGTTGTAATAACTGTTGTAATGATTGTGTTGTAATAGTAGTGTGTATACAGTTTACAGAAAGGTATGTTGTCCTACAAATTGTAAAATATAGTTGTAATACTGTTGTAATAGTAGTGTGTACCTATAATATACTATGAAATTGTATGTGATTTTATAAATCTGATAATATAATTATGATATAGTACACAGTGTAGTAATAGAGGTAGTAAAACTTACTCAGAGATTCCTCTGACGTCGAGCACCCTGAATTCAAAACTGGGCGGGAAATTCTGACGAATGTGCTGCAGCTCGTTGTCGAAGAAATCTTCAATGGCTTTACTGTCGGCAGCTGAACAGGGTTCGTTTTGGGAGTGGAGGGTTGAATTTGTAAATTAAATTAGCATTCTGTCTTTAATTGAATATGGCTGTGTTAAGTGTGTGTTGAGTGTGGTCTAAGTGTGTGTTGAGTGTGTGCTGAGTGTGTGCTGAATGTGTGCTAAGTGTGAGCGGATTATGCATTGAGTGTGTGTGTGTGGTGTGTGTTGAGTGTGTGTTGAGTGCATGCTGAGTGTGTTCTGAGTGTGTGTTGAGTATGTGTTGAGTGAATGTGGAGAGTGTTTAGAGTGTGTGTTGAGTGTGTGCTGAGTGTGTACTAAGTGTGTGTTGAGTGTGTTTGAAGTATGTGTGGAGTGAGTGCGGAGTGTGTGTTGAGTGTGTGCGGAGTGTGTGCGAAGTGTGTGTTGAGTGTATGCTGAGTGTGTTCTGAGTGTGTTCTGAGTGTGTTCTGAGTGTGTTTTGAGTGTGTGTTGAGTGTGTGTTGAGTGTGCGTTGTGTGTGAGTTGAATGTTTGTAGAGTGTTTGTGGAGTGTGTGTGTGAGAGTGTGTGCTGAGTGTGTGTGGACTGTGTGTGCAGTGTGTGTTGAGTGCATGTTGAGTGTGTGCGGAGTGTGTGTTAAGTGAGTGTGGAGTGTGTGTTGAGTGTGTGCGGAGTGTGTGCTGAGTGTGTGCTGAGTGTGTATTGAGTGTGTGTTCTGAGTGTGAGTCGAGTGTGTGTGGAGTGTGTGTGGAGTGTATGTGGAGTGAGTGTTGAGTGTGTGCTGAGTGTGTGCTGAGTGTGTGCTGAGTGTGTTCTGAGTGTGTTCTGAGTGTGAGTTGATTGTGAGTTGAGTGAGTGTTGAGTGAGTGTTGTTTGTGCTGAGTGTGTTCTGAGTGTGTTTCTTAGTGTGTGATGAGTGTGTTCTGAGTGTGTGTTGAGTGTGTGTTGAGTGTGTGCTGAGTGTGTGCTGAGTGTGTGTTGAGTGTGTGTGAGTGTGTGTGAGTGTGTGTTGGGTGTGAGTTGAGTGTGTGTTGAGTGTGTGTTGAGTGAGTGTTGAGTGTGTGTTGTGTGTGCTGAGTGTGTTCTGAGTGTGTGCTGAGTGTGTGTTGAGTGTGTGTGAGTGTGTGTGGAGTGTGTGTGGAGTGTGTGCTGAGTGTTGGGTGTGTGTTGAATGTGTGTTGAGTGTTTGTGGAGTATGTGTGAGTGTGTATGGAGTGTGTGTGAATTTGTGCTGAATGTGTGGTGTGTCTGGAGTGTGTGTGAGTGTTTGTGAGTGTGTGTGGAGTGTGTGTGAGTGTGCGTGGAGTATGTGAATGTGTGCTGAGTGTGTGTGGAGTGTGTGTGCGCTTGTATGAGTATGTGCGTGTGTGAGTGCGTGTGTAAGTGTTGTGAGTGTGTGTGTGTGTGAGTGTGTGTGGAGTGTATGAGTGTATGAGTGTGTGTGGTGGAGCTGCACAGGAGGACTCTGGACATCGCTGTGAAGAACGGAGGTGGGCTGCTGTCCAAAAATAAAGGACTCCTGGGCAAGGTAGAATCCACACACCCACACACACAGACACAGACACACACACACACACACCTCACACACACACACTAGAGTTAGATGTCTCGAGACTGGTCGTGGTCTCAATTGGTCTCACTTTTATGTGGTCTTGGTCTCGTCTCGGTCTTGACGGACTTTGGTCTTGGTCTTAGTCTTGGTCTCGGATCCCTCGGTCGTGTCTTGGTCTCGCTGTCTCGCTCTTGCTGTCTCAGATCGACTTAGTGGTCGGGAGATTTGGAGTCAACAGTATCCATGACACACAACGTAACGTTAGGTAATGTGTCGTGCGCAAAAGCATCCGCTCTAAGCCGAAACCTTTTAGTGAATCAGAAGAGTCGACTCCTATTGAGCGAGAGCCGGCTCCCCACTTAATCTTCTTCCGCTGCTCAGCTCTCACACAGTGGCTCAGCTCTCACACAGTGTCTCTGCTCTGCTCCAATCCCTACATATTGTGGCCAAATCGCATGTAAGGATATAGTATAATATCATAATGTGAAAAGCAGAGAGGGTGAGACGCAACAGTGAGGTGGAGCGAGCGTCTGTGCTCTCAGGTGAGTGAGTGAGACGGTAGACAGTGAGTGAGTGAGTGAGACGGTAGACAGTGAGTGAGTGAGACAGTAGACAGTAGAGTGACCACCTGTCCCGCTTTACGTTGCACTGTACAGCAATTTCACCCTATTTCACGCCTCACGCGAACTGAGC
>JBBKCR010065104.1:0-10297 GCA_037577295.1 Ladigesia roloffi | reverse complement strand
TGTGTGTGTGTGTGTGTGTGTGTGTGTGTGTGTGTGTGTGTGTGTGTGTGTGTGTGTGTGTGTGTGCGTGTGTGTAAGAGACAGGATGGCAGTTGGGAGATGGGAAGATGGTCCTGCACCTGTCATTTAAATTAATGGTGTGAGAAACAATGGGCTTTGTACAAGAGATGATATCCTCAATGGACACCTCAGTGAATTCACCCCTCATGACTTGGGGCTTCATTTACACGAGTCTGTTTCCTCGGGCAGACTCTCAAACTTCTTTTCTGAAGGCCCAACCAACTGACACTAGCTTATGGGGTTACAATTTCATTCAGGAAGCAAGAACATTTCAAGAAACCCGAGATACGTATTCCAGACAGGGTGGTCCCTGTCTGAGGGTTTTGATAGTTCACAAAAAGAGAACATAGCTAACATAGCATTGCAAATCTGTTGAATTAATTACCTTTACTCTATTTGTATGTTAAAAAGAATCTTTTATTTTGCTGCATATTTCATTGAGCATGACTGTCTGTTATTTAACATGGGATTAATTGATACACACGGACAACAGTTAAACAGTGAAATGGAATAATTCTCTTCAATGGAAACTCATTAATTACATTACAAAAGTATCTCCAGCTTTAACAACAGATTTATTGTAAAAGAAACACAATAATAAATCAATTTAGCCAAATGAATGAAGTTGAGCATGACTTTTTCTTCCTCTTTCAGCTTTTCCCTTCAGGGGTCGCCACAGCGAATCATCTGTCTCCACCTAGTCCTATCTTCTGCATCCTCTACCCTCACACCAACTAACTTCACGTCCTCTTTCAGCACATCCATTCATCTCCTTTTCGGTCTTCCTCTCAGCCTCCTGCCTGGTGGCTCCAGCATCCTTCTACCTCTGTAATCACAGTCTCTCCTCTGGACGTGTCCGAAACATCTCAGTCTCGCCTCTCTGACTTTATCTTGTTAGTCAAAATAGGGAAAGACATTGGACTGGATGTATCTTTAAGCTTCATGCAGATGCAGTAGAACAGATTTAACTAGATTGCATTTCTTGAAAAAATTTGTAAATTGGCAAAAATACTTTCTGTTAAAAAAAACTCGTTATTTGCTCAGCCTTTGATTTTCCACATTTTTTTTTTTAATCCATTTACAGCCACCTTGGCTGTGACACCAGTGACTCTCTCTCCAGCGTGCCTTTTAAAAGGCAATTAGACCGACCCTCAACTGTCTCTCTGACCATATTTTACAAAGGAGACCACAAAAAATCCATTTTATCAAGCGATCATTACTCGGCTTCTGATCACGCGATCAAAAATATGAATACACGTGTTGTTGGGTTTTAGCTAGAAGCAGCGCCAAAAACATAAATACATATTAAGAAGAACAATAATACCACTTGATTCTGCAATCTCACTAATAAGTGGTTTATAGTGTGGAATAGTGTCACTTCCCTCTGACATTAAGCTCAGCTTCTACAGAGTGAGATTTATACTGCAAGCTTCATATTGAATCATGCTGGTTTCAGTAATGCTGGGCCACTGCATGGTGAGACGATTACTGCTTCAAGGAGTGTGTGACATTGCAGCAAAGACGATGCCAAGGGGTCGTGGAGTGTGTCTTAGAGTGTTAACCATCTCCTCACCTTTTCTCTGCTCTTCTCTCTTCTCTTTTGCCAGGTATAGTCTGTACAAAAAATGCTGATAAGAAGAGATGCAACACTCAATAGAAAATGGCTGTTTACAGTTATACACCTCTGTCAGCCTTCATTAAGGCTTGTGGATTACAACACAGTAGGACAGCGTACTATAAAAATAACAAAATGAATAAACTCCACTGCTACAGACTGCCATTTCAACAAACACAAGACTGCAGGGATCAGATTCCCAAATATTTTGACAGAGGTTACCACAAAAATTGATTCTAAATCGGCACTAATATTCTTTTTTTTTTGGCAATTTTTGTGAACGTTTTAGTAATCCTAGCCGAAATCCACAAGTGTTTCACCTTAATGAAGAGCTGGATCTGGCTTTAATGGGTTGAGAGGTTTGGGAATGTTTTTACAGAATTTTTTTTTTTGACTAAACGAGTTAATTTAAATTCTTTACTGATTGACCATATTGAGGATAAATGAAAAAATTTCAGTTTCTTTCCTTTTTTTTTAACCATAAAGCCTTAACTGTCTGCTTTTTTTGCTCACATGCCTACAATTATAATGAACATTTTCAAGTATTATTCAAGCAGAATTAACACTTATGGTGCCTTTACACTGGCACAAATAACCATACCATACCACCAACTCATATTTTTTTCCATTATATTGTAACGAGGCTCGGCGATCAGCAGACAACACACAGAAGACCTTCATAGAGTTCTCAACAGGAACAGCTTTATTTAAACCAGTGCTTTTCAGAGCTTGAGTGCGGGAGAATAATGCGTAGCAAGACACAGTTTCTCACAACACAAGGACAAGCATAACAACACATAACACTCGGCCGAATCCATAAAACCACATGCATTACACATAAACGGTGACAGGGGCTTCTACCAACTAAACACACAGCATGCTGGGTAACTCCGCCCCTCAATTCCCAATATCGCAACAATGTTATAAAGCAACCTGTACCTGAGCAGTACCTCAGGTTATCAGTGGCAGGGCCAAAAGTGGGCCACAGCCGAGCCAACCATGTTACTGCTATCTGATTGGTTGAAATGTCACAACATGGAAAGAGGCTGTTGATATTTATTGCAAAAAAAATAACAGGAGAAACAAACCAACAAAACACAAACACCACTATATATTTGGGCTGAAGATACATTTCAATGGGAGTTTTCTATCACACTAACACATTTATACACTGTGAGAAGTTTACCAGACCAGCACTAACAATTTAGCTGGGTTGAATTTTCATCGCATGGCTAATGAATGCTGAAATAAATTCAAAACCCCAAAAAAGACTATAAATGATAAAACACCTCCGTTCTAACAGAAAAACTGTGACTCCGCGGACACGTTTTGAGGATGGAAAGCCATTAACTGTGGGGAGAGATTTGTGTCAGAAACACCAGGCTGAGATACACTGAAAAATCAAAGCGTGCTGAAAGTTCCGTGTTATCGCAGTACAGTTTAGGTACAGCACTGTGGAAAAGTGCCTATAGTTAAACCAGTTCTCTGGGCTCAAAGCAAAAATGTGGACTGAGAACAGCCTTAAGTCAAAGGGTGAGATTCATGCTCACGTCTATTAATTAATTATGTGCAACGGCAAACTCATCACAGGCAGTATGGAACCGGAGGCTCTTCCTGACGTCAGAGACTTTAATAAGTAAAAACCTCCAGGATCAAATGAGCCGCCAGTTTATGGAGTACAGGGCGACTTTTCAAGTCCCGTTAACAGGTATAGCTGACTATCCCTCGTCCGGAAGGTCTGACTCTTTAGGGAAGTTATGGCCTGTATTTTTAAAATGACACATCAGTACTAATTTCAGATGGTACATTGTATGTAATCAAATTTATAGCTATGTTTGTAACATGCATAATGGACAAATTCAGGAACAACATATAAACTGCTACTAAAAAAAAATCACAAAATGTGTGGGTTCATTTAGCCTTTCAGTTTGTACCATTGTCACCTGCTGACAGTAGCAGCCTGATAAGGTAACATTGAATTGGATTTGTAATAGACCATCTGAACTTCTGAAGTGTCATGGTAGGTCTCCTTTACTTTTCTTTTTTTCACCTAAATCTAAAGAACTAAACTTCCCTTTAAACTAAATAATTCAACTCATTCTAAAACTAAAGAGCTACAGCTGTCTTAAAACTAAAGAACTAGACTTCCCTTAAAACTGAAGAACTAAAGAACTAAACTTTCCTTAAAACTTTAGAACTAAAGAACCCTTGCAACTAAAGAACTACGTTTCAATTAACACAAAAGAACGAAAGTACTAAACTTCCCTTAAAACTAAAGAACTAAAGCACTAAATGTCCTTTAATACTAAAAAACTATTCTTCGCTTAAAACTAAAGAAACAAAGAAGTAAACGGTTTAAAATAATAAACCTAACTTCAGAAGTTGCAATTGGTGTAAGAGAAAAGTGATTTTTGGTAGAACTATCCTTTTAAACAACAAGAAGACACACTAGGTGATGATTTTATTATGTAAGTTGTGAGGTCTGATCGACCACCAAGCTCAAATTGAGTGGGCACTTATCTTTACATGGGATTCAGTCATTCCACAGTACATTGCAGAAAGTGGGCTAAATCATTTGTCCTGATCAACTTAATCATCTTAATCAACTTCAGGAAAGACTTGCACCACAGTGTAGTTCCTTTATTCAATTTATTCAGTGTACTTCCTTTATTCCTAATTCCTACATGTTTTTCAAACAAATCTCTGTGTTATTAAAAAGAAATTTATTTTTTCACATTTTTGAGTGCTATATGGTAGAGTATTTCCTGAATAACCTAAAAAACATACATATAATACAGTGTCTCTCTTTTACAGTGTCTGTTTTTCTGTTCAGCTTGGAGGGATTGACATGCCAAGTTTTGGTTTGGGTGTGACAGGAGAGTCAGGCTAGCTTGTCTTTAGTACTGAGGCTGATAACACTGGAGAAAGGGGCTGGACAGAAGAAAATGTGCGTATATCAGCTGTGACAGGTCTGTGTAAGACGAAACCCGGTGCCTTACTAGTGGAACACTTGCCCATTCATTGTCACTGACACAAAGGCTTCCACATCAAAAGAAACTGAGCTTCTTTCTATGTTAAAGCGTAAGCAGGTTGGTTACAGGGCTGCTGCTTTATTATGATACGGCAGTTATGATGTAAACAATGAGGCCGGTTGTATGGTTACTTTCCCAGACTGCCTGTATTTATAAATACAAGGGGCTCATGATGAGTACCTGTGTAGACTGTTCTTTTTTAAAATTTCATATCAGTATATGTTTGGCCTAAAATACATGAAGAATTTCACTGTTTCATGACAGATAATACAGAATCATTCATTCTGAATGGCTTGAAATGATAGGTGTAACCAAAACCTACTAAGATTCTAAAAAACCCCAGGGCCCACTTTTTGACTCAGTATTTGCTGAATCACACTTATGTTGGACAGTCTTTGCTGGACATGTATGGAATTCGAAATGTTAAGCAGGATCTGATTGGTCGGTCTCACGTCTCCCTGACAACCTCTGCTTTGTTGTAACGTAATGTATTTGTATATCCAAATGAGGAATGGTGGCGTGGGTTGAGAAATATGCAAAGTACCTAGATGTTGAAAGCATGGTGTATATGCTGCTTGTGGTTCAATTGATTTAGTGATTTATAGCTTTAAAGGTTATTTATGTATAGTGGCACATTCTGATTTTCCCCCAGTATGTTAAAGGCAGGAAATAAACAATCATTGTGCATTACAGTGGGATCTCCATGGAGAAGAGATACCGGCTTTCAGTTGGAAAATCAACAAGAGAATGTAATTTGACCGGATGTACCCAAACTTTTGCACTGGTGTGTGTGTGTGTGTGTGTGTGTGTACACTGAAAGTAATTGGGCACTTGTTACAAAACCCTTCAGTTATTTTGATAACTGGATTTGCAGTTATATAAATGTATTTGAGCCCAGATGAGCAGCTGCCAATCTTTGATTCTGTCCGTGGTCATTTGACAGGATTTCACAAGACATTATGTAATGTTATTTTTGTTCAGTAAAGCAAATTACTGATCATTTCTGACCTCAAAATGTGTTGCTGCGGATTGCCTTGAATGTTGGCTTTGTGCAAATTTTGACTTACGGAGATCGGACTCGCCTGTCTTTAGCATTTTTTTACACATTGCAGGTTGACTTCAATGACTTCCACTAACCCTATTGTTGGCCTTCTCCCACTGTGGCCCTTCCCTTTACTGCACAGCCAGATCTCTTTTGATGTCCTTTCCCTCCGCTCCTCATCCTAATTTTGGTCGTTCTGGGATTCCTCGCATGGTTGCACTGGAATAATTCGGTTTTCTGTCTGTGCTCTCTTCCCCCCTGCAGGTCCAGATCTCTGGCCTTTAACCTCTCTACAGTGGCCAGAAGCTTGGAAAAAGCATTTTGGGTCGGACCATCAGAAGTGTTGACAGGCGAACTGGAGTGTGAAGGGACTTTGGCATACCTGTGGCTAACTCCTGAGCCAGTTGAGAGGAAAGAACATGACCACATCTTGCAAATGTGCAGTTCTGTCACTTGAGGATATGTCATCCCATTCATCATGAGAATATATTTAAGAAACCAGTTTAATTTCTTACCACAACTCTTACCAAATAAACCTAGCCAAATAAAAAAATAGTTCATTTAAATTCTAATTTAATGTTCCATATTTTGAAACTGAAGGTCAAGCAGTGATTTCTAACCAAAGTCAGAGATTTTAAACCTTTTTATGTTACTTGAATATTTAAGAAACTCATAATCAAGGAGTATCCAACAAGAAAATATCTTGTGATGAATATATAGCTAGTATTGTTCCTAAAATTATGCCCACCTCCGCCCCCATCTTGGAGGACTGTAATATACTGAAGTACACAGTACTCTTATAAATTCGTTTTGTTAAACCAAATCATTAAGAGGCTCTTTAACCCACCGTAAACCCTGGCCAACCTGGACCAGCTCCACCGCTGCCACATTTTGTGGCCTTTGTGACAGGCACCATAGCCAGTGAGGCAACTGCCATGGACCCAACAAGTGAGAGTCCCAGGCCTCTACCCAACCCTCCACCCCTTCCAGAACCTTCTGGACGATCCAACCAAGATCCAGGCCCCAGTCATGCCCAAATCTCTCCCCCGAACCCAGCCCTTGGACCTCCACCCGCACCTCCACCTCCTCCGCCACCTCCTCCACCTCCACCCCAGGCCCTGAGCCAAGCAGGACAAGCGCATGCCTCTCGCAAGAAGCGAAGAGTACGCAGCTTCTACTGGAAGCCCATACCAGAGGAGAAGGTCCGCGGTAAGCCCAACATATGGACTATGGCGGTCAGACAGCAGCAGTACCAGATTGACGTGAGGACCGTAGAGGAACTCTTCGGCCAGCAGGAGGAAGTGCGGACTCAAGCGCACAGTGGGCAACCCAAGTCTGGGAGATCCAGGGGTAAAGAGAGTAAAGATGAGGTGAGTTAATCTAATGATAAATGAAGACATGAAGGGATTAGTAGTCAGGAAAGCATGTTAAAAACAGAGGAGAATTTGAAACTTCTAATTACCCCGTATGTAGTAGTTTAGATTTAACATGTAATAGCCAGACTGAATATGAAGGTCAGATATCCTTAATTCAGTTATTCGTAGTAAAAATAAATCCTACAGATATCCAAAATGAAATTCTTCCTATCTACAACGAACATTACAGATATCTCAAGCCTCATTCTTCCTAGTATAAATGACGTCACATTCCCCACTCGTGTCTATTGTGTTTGCACTTGTAGATATACAAAATGACATTCTTCCCATCTACAATGAAATTTACAGATATCTGGAATACAGTTTTTACTAGGAGAAATTTTCGATTACAATGTTCATTATAGATAGGAAGAATGACGTTTTGCATATCTACAAGTGAAAACCCAAAAGATATGAATGGGGAAACTGACGTCATTTGTACTAGGAAGAATGTTGCTCGAGATATCTATTGTTAATTTTAGATAGGAAAAACTTAATTTTGGATATCTGTCACATATCTGAATAACGGATATGTGTGGTACCATATTTTTCACCATATGAGACGCACTTTTTCTTCCCCCAAAACTTAAACGACGAATATACATTTTGCCTGCATTAAAACTGCACTTAACTTTGTAGTGCTTGCTCGCAGTCCTCTTTTTATGCTGTGTGCAGTAAACGAACATTTTTCACGTGACAAAAACGAGACAGAAACGAGGGCTCTAACATAAATGATATGTATCTAGAGTGGACAAAAGTTTTTTGTTTTCTAGATTTTTCCTCCTTTAAAATTGAGTGCGCCTCATATTCTGGAGCGTCTTATACTGTACATATCGACTCTATTACATTTTAAAATGGCTTGCAATAACCTGTCCATGAGACCTTTAGCAAAGTGTAGACAGGTCCCAGTGTAATTCTTAGCTTTTTCAACTATTCAAATCATTGTTCACAGTTTTCTTAAGGTTTGACTCAGTAACATTAGTTTTAGCCAGTGTGAAGAGTGATCCTTGTTGGTCAGGCACTCCTGGGTAGCTGTTTGGAGGTGGTTACATAAACCTTTCCAGCTTAATAAACATCGGTCAGTTTCATTTTCTAAGGAATTTTATTTGTTTCATTACCATTGCGAGGATAAGACTTTGATGTATGCCTGTTATTTAAATAGAACATTTATGTTTTAAAACACCTCACCATCATTTTACCTTCAAATATTGCCACTCACAGTATATTGTATAATATTTCTCAATAAATAATCAAGTTTAATATATTTCGGATGATATTTTTAGCTCCGATTTATGCAAAAACAAAACATTTTAATCCGTTAACCTGTAAGACACATTGTATGAGATTTCAAGAACAAGTCCTGTACGTCAAATATGGAATGAAATAGAACTTCAGTGGCCATTTAGAATAAAGCAAGTCGAGATGAAGACAATGATAATAAAGAAAGACACATCTTTTGTTTAATCTGTCAAAGCTTGAGTTCCACACTGACTGTCACAGCCAGTTTCAGTGATGGAAAGAGTTCGACTCTCATTCTTAGCTTGTCAGTAATCCAAAGGGACTTTGGCACGTTAGAGTTTGAGAAGTCAAGCAGGTCTGATAGTGTTGTTTCTGGCCCATCACACCACCACAGTAATTTTGTGTGTCAGTAGGAGCACAAAATCGTTTTTTTATTGCATATGTGAAGAAATATGCAATGTCATTACTAACCAAATGGACCATGGTAGCCCAAAGAAGAAGCATTAATTCCAGCCAATGTTATACATGTATCCATTTTAATTAATTATCTATATAATGATTGGCTTTTATATGATTCTATTCCGATATTTATTAACCATATAGATGTGATATTCTCATATGCTGTGTAAGGTGTCACACCATGCTGTTATGTATGCTCACATCATTGAAGTCTCTAGATATCAATTAATAATCAGTTTATAACCATTAATAACTCTTCATATAGTCGTAGATTTTGCCACACAGTGACCTACTTACATTATTAAATAAGAACATATCCAGAGAGATATTGATAGCATAAATAAAACCACAGCTGAATGCACACACAGATTTTGTACAGGCGTGCTGTACTCGTCTTGTTTATCCAAACACACACACTCGTTAGCCAGCGCTTGTGCTTCTAGGTGACCTGCTGTGTTTTTACCTGTCATGGTTTCTGTGGTTGCTATAGCACCCTTGGGTTTATTTAGATTAGTAATCACCTGGGACTGAGCGCTAACAAAGCTTCCTGCACTATTGTCCGCACGGCCCCGTGTGTGGCTTCAGTTGTAATTCCAGACGCCACCGCGTCGAGTCACGTGAGACACAGGTTATGTCAGTGGCATAGATCACACACATGAGTCATCTAGGTGTGTGTGTGTGTAAGTGTGTGGAAGCCAAACACAACGTCATATTTGCTAATGATTTTTGAAGGGAGAAGTGAGTCATCGTTTACACTTTCACTGTTAACACATGTGCTGATAACATTTAAATGGTGAATATAGCACTTATATGTAGTAAAATACATATATAAATTATGTACATAAAGTATGTATGTCTAACCATAATCTCGCATGTCATATACAGTGGGGTCCAATATCTGAGAGCAAATATGTGATTTAAAATTTTTTTTAAATTTATGATACAAACGGTTGCAGCCATTTTCAAGATCAGCTAAATGTGATGTTTATCAAAGAATTAGCAATTGTATAAAAACAAGGAGAAGCATATTCTCTGTAGAATTTTTCTAAGAAAATCAGAAAAATATTCTAGAAAAGAACCATCAAAAAATTCTAGCTTTAAACCTGTCCCTGATGTTAACATCAGTAACGCCAAAGGGGGTTTGGCCCTTTTACTGTCTTTTTCTTTTTTTTTTTTTATTAAATTTTTTACAATGTTTGCATCTGTGTTCACACAAAGTCACACCCTCAGTTTTTGGTCACCCTGATGATCTCTTTTTTATCCTCAGATCAGCATCTTGGATTCTAAGAGAGGGATGAACGTGGGTATTTTCCTCAAACAGTTCAAGAAGTAAGCAACTGACATTTTCTCACAAAATTCTGTGTGTTTGTGTGTGTTTGTGTGTGTTTGTGTGTGTTTGTGTGTGTTTGTGTGTGTTTGTGTGTGTTTGTGTGTG
>JBBKCR010065076.1:0-10298 GCA_037577295.1 Ladigesia roloffi | reverse complement strand
AGGGAGACTGTCCCCTGTAGTTAGGGAATGGAAGTCGCTTTGGATAAAGGCGTCTGCTAAATGCCGTAAATGTAAATTAATATTTGAATGAGGCATGATCCTGGGCAGCCAATCAAAACAAAGATCATACACATACAGTATTTAGGTAAAAAACAAAATACTAGACAATGCAGAATAATATTTTAATGACTCTGAGCAGCTCTTGTCTCTTGCAGATAGGTGGGGCTGTAAGAAAAGTTAAAAATGTTGCATGCAATTTGACCTTTGTTTGTGTCTTGTGATTTAGGCTTATTGAGTTTAAAGTTTGTTTATGCGGCAAGTGACCTTTACTTATCTGTATGGTTACTGGATCAATTTAATAGATATAAAAAATATTATTTTTTTTTACTTTTGGTTCTCATCTGTTCAAATAATTCATTCTTACAAGACTGTTTCAAATCTCTCTTTATCCTTAAATATAAACAGACTGTTTTGTTTACTGTGCATTCAAGACTAAAATATGTACTTCTTACAAAACAGTTTGAACAATTTGGCTTTCTGTGAGATGCGCTTTAATAGATGCCGCTGTTGGACGTGACTGTTTTTCATACATTTATTTTGTTGTTGTTTTTCAGGCCACTCAGAATTTCATCACTTCTCAGGTCATCCATGGACCGTCTCCTATCGACATCGTTTCCAGAACAGTGCAGCCAGATGATGTTGCGTGAGAGTTCTGGCAAAAAAGGAGGTCAGGCATGGACAGGCAAAAAAAGCCCAAATGAGCTCGTCCACATCTGTCCATTCTCTTTTTTGCCAGTGAGTCAGATCATTTAGCTCATATTGCTCCTGGAGCTCAACCTCGCTGCACCCGCTCTCTCTCTTTCTCTCTGTCTGCCTCTCCACCAATCTTTCTCTCAAATGGCAATTCCATTCTGCCTCAGCTGGAGGGCGTGTTTTGTGTCAGGTGGTCACCAGGGCTTGAAAAAAAGATCACACCCTCTCTTCATACATCAGTATTGACATACTAAGTTAATGGTGGCATGCAAAAGGCATTAGTGCCACAGACCCTTAAATAAAAAAAATATTTAATGAGAAACATGGTTCAATTGTATTGTGTATCTTTAATCAAATCACTTTTTTCAGGAGATAATTTAAAACTAGTTTAGACATCAATATGTGAACATTTCTTAAAAAACTGAATATTTAATGTGGTGTCCTACATTTTTCACATGACTACATAATTAAATATATATGTCAGTTTATATTTATATCGGTCTATCAGCCTTCCTGTCTGCCAGACGTTTGTCAACCATTCTCTGCCAGTGTGTGTTAAATTCCCACTCAAGCACCTCATTCAGCTTTATGAGCAACTGATTAGTGATGACCTGAATCATATTTATTTTCTTGCATTGTGACCAATTGAATGGCAAGACACTGCTAGAGGTACATCAAAGGTAATTATTGCCATTTTGTTTAAGAGTGAACAGGAGATTTGATTTATTTGAATGATTCAAGTTCTGTAAACACTGCATCATTTCTCTTATTTTGATGTGTTGTCATTTCCTTTAAAATTATGATATAAAACTACAATATTTTTATTCGGAAATCTAAAATATTATCAGCAGTTCCTAAAAACAAATGCAAAGCTGTTCAGTTCAATTTCTGCACCTATAAAATATAAAACCATTTTTGCAGTGCTGTCTTATTTTTTCCAGAGCTGTATAACAATGCTGGAATCAATAAAGGAGCATATTTTTTTACGTGATTTGAAAACACAATTTCACCTCTGTCACATTGTCATTATGAATGAATCTGTAGTTTACTTGCCATTGTGAACAATTTAGGCTTTGCTCTGACAGTAATTTCCACCAGCCTTACTGACCAAGGCAGTTTAATTGTTATTATATCCATTCTTAAATCCTTCCAAAACCATAAACAGCATCTGGTAATGCTGTTCTTTATTATAAAACCAACAGTTTCCAGGACTTCCATTTGAGTGGTTGAACCAATATCATTTATTACTTGTTTTTTATGCTATTTATTTAATTCTAAATGCAATCATTTACTGAATTTTAATTTTATCATGTTATATTATTTAGCCACTTCATAAATTCAGTAAGGCAAAACCACTTGTGGTGCCTGGAGATTGCAAGTTTCCATTATTCCACAGTTATCAAGGCCAGAGGTCCAAGGAAGTGTAAATGTGCTCCTTCTTTTTGGGTGGGTAGTGTGATCCTCCCTCCCTCACTATCCCGCAGTACAATTGTTACCAGTGCAGGCATCCTTTACCTGACATAACAGTTTAGGCACTTTGTGTTGAACTGTCCAAAAAGGTGTGGTAGAAGCAGGCCTTCACACTCTCAGCTTGGTAGCACTTAGTGTTAATTTTGTCACCTATTTTTAATTTCGTCTTAGTCTTAGTCTTGTGACGAAATGTGCTTTTTAGTCCTTTTTGTCAGTCTAGTTTTAATTGAATAAAAGTCTCATCATTTTAGTCTAGTTTTATTCAAAAGAAAACTCAAGGTATCTTAATCAAGTTTTAGTCCACTAAAGGTCTCGTCATTTTAGTCTCGACATTAGCTTTGCCATTCGTTTTTATCCACACCACAACTTCATAGCCAACTAGCAAGTCTGGGATAATGGCTATAAAATAAAACCTGCATAATGTATGTCCCACAACACCATAGCTAACTGGTTTATTTAATGTTACAGTGTAGATTCCTAAAATCAGCATTAGTTTATGAGATGTTCATTTAAGTTAACTTACCTGGGAGAAATCTCTGGTGTTAGCTACTGTGTTGTTGCTCCATGTAGCTTCATGTTGCTCCACAGGCAGCAGCAGCACGAACTCATTCGCAATATTTGAGTTGAGTTGAATATTCTATCTCATGATGGAAAAAGTAGAGACGATTGTTGACGACATTGAGGAGAGATTTTATCTTAGTTTTATTTTATAAAAAAAAACATTTTAGTGTCGTCTTTTTTCGTCAACAATAATGCATGTTAATTTAGTCTTAGTCAGCATTTTTGGACACTTTTGCCGTCTCGTCATCGTCTCGTCTTAGTCTCGTCTGACGAAATGAACAATAGTAGCACTGTGTCATTAGAGTAAATCTAGCTGATTTACAGGTGGCAATTATCCAAGGCTTACTTCCGCCCCAAAGACCTGCTCCATATTCTGTATTAAACATGCTCTCTGTCCACACACACACACACACACACACACACACACACAAATAGTGTTTGCCTGATTTGTCCTATCCTGCACCATCTGCTAGCCCCATGAGCAACAGTGATGTGGCTCTAGTGCAGGGATTAACCTTGTACTGCAGGACATCCCGCCTCGTGCTCCTTGTGGCAGGCTGTGAACCCATCCCGCTTACATACTTATCCTTGCAGCTAAACAGCAGCAGCTACAGCAACAGTGAAACAGAGAAAAAAAACATTTTCATAAAACAGTTCTGTCCAACCAATTATTCTGTAGGTTTGTAAGATAAATAAAACAGTGGGGATCTAGGCTGGGGACCAAGGACCAGCTAGCCCCCCTCAAATCTCTGTCCTCTCTCGAGGACTTCATCAAGCTCTCCCTGTTGTTGGACAACTGATTTTGGGAAACGCAGGCTGGTGGGAGAGGTAGAGAAAGCCCCTAATATTGGGGCAAAGTCACCTACTACAGCCCCTTCCACATTCGGGTCAGGGTCCTTCCCTTTTGCTGCAAAGCCCATGCTGCTGGAGCCCACATGGTTGTCTAGCCAAGAATTGGAGGCTTCCATGAAGGAAGGGTATTGCCTCAGTTGTGGCCATTTGGGCCACTGACACTCTGCCTGTCCTGAGCTTGTGAGAAAAGCCTGGGCCCCCATTTCCCAGCCTTGTAGGTTGCTACCCTGTTGGTAAGCCTCAAGCATGAGGAACAGCTCAAGGCATTTCTAGATTAAGGGTCTTCAGGCACCTTCATTGATGTTGGCAGTCTCTGTAAAGCCTCCTAAACACCGCTACTCCCAATGCTACTCCCAATCAGCTCGGCCTTTAAGGTATCCCAGCAGGCATCCATTTTTATTGTTGCAATGACTGCAATCTGATTCGTGAAGCTGATGAATAGAAGATGCCCTCCTTCACCCTTTCTGGCCACAATGAGTCACTTCTCAAGGGAGATGAACATGCCTGCTGTCTTCCAGCACCAAAGTGATAAGGTGGTAGCAGTGGTGGACTGGCCACATCTCACCTTCATCTTGTGCAAAGCTTCCTGGACATTGCTAACTTCTTCCTTCATTTCATTGGGGAACTGTCTCGATGAAGAAACTGCTAGGGATGTTTCCGTAGACACTGGAGACCAAGGAGACCTTTGATAAGCTGAAGCAAGCTGTCCACCTCCAGCTCCCAGACCCCCAACTCCCCTTCATTGTGGAAGTTGTTACCTCCGATGTCGGTGTCAAAGCAGTGCTCTCCCAGTGTTTTAGCGGGGTGGTCAACTTCACCTGTGTGCCTACAATATAAAAACCTACCAAGATGAACTATGGAGTGGAGGATTAATAACTCTTGGTGGTGAAACTGGCTGGAATGGGAGACACTGCCTGAATGAGGTCTGCCACCAGGTCTAGACAAACCATAAGAACTTGGCCAATCAGGAAGCCAACCAATTCAATCCCTCAGGTTTTCCCTCTTACCTGGTTTGATTTTGTTCTTTCATACTGGCACAAAAAACATACAAAGTCAGACACATTCCCCCACAAGTACCAGCTTCCTCCAACTTACAGTGTTTCAAAAGCCTATCATCCCCTGACACACAACCTCACCCCACTCCAATGGGACATAGACAAAGTCACCAGGCAGGCACCCAGAAGAAAGTAGTATATGTGTGTGAGTGTGTTTGTGTCTAAATACACACCCTCTGGAGATAAAACAGTTCTGCACATTTCCATACACTTAAAATATTAAAATTTTAAGAAAAAAACTTAGCATGTTTTTATGTACATTTATGTTTTATTCGTTGGTGTATCTCAGCGTGTTACAAATACAGAAAGTGTGCACTAAGTCAGGGATTCCTTCATGCTCTGGGTTGTTTTATTGAAACCACACTTTCCTAAACAGAGCTCACTGTGTGATGAGAAACTCTTGTCATCTGATTTAAGTTTTGGGGGTCTGAACAGCTGATATAGACCAATAATGACTGCCTGTATGATAACCATTAAATAACAACCAGAATCATCAGAGGACTGGATTGTAAAGGGTGTCAAGCTGGGGAAATAATAGCTAACAGATTTCAGTGAGTTGTAATAACCATGTACTCAGTCAGCTCTCCACATGATCCCCCAGTCAAACGTATCCATGGAATGAAAGATCTTCACCACCCGCAGACGTCATGAGCACATTTCCTGATGGTAAATCTTCGGGACAGGAGAGTGTAATGGGGGCCTTGGTCAAAAGATAAAGAGACCTCATTTTTAAACCATGTTAACAAAATTTAAGAGCCACATTTGAACTTTGTTTTTGTGCATGATATCTGTGATTCACAAATGTTTTTTTGATTCACAAATGTGAATCAAAATTTGATTCACAAATGTTTTTTTGCACGACATCAAAATAAAGCAATATTGTATCTGCAGCTGTGTACAACAGCTTACTCTAAACTCGCTCTGAAATTCATGTATGTTTACGGCTCAGACACAGCTTTTTCCTTTTTTTAAACTGGCCCTATCATCACAAATCCGTTCCCTGGCGATGCCATAGCCTGTCTTGGTGTTCATGAGAGGTTAATTCTTATCACTCTGTCTGGCTGGGTGAGATGGCCCTCCCTCTTCCCCATTGTTCAGTGGGTTCACTTGCCAGTGAGACCCTCTATTAGCTGACGTAGCTGCTAACCCTACCAACTGTGTAGCAACGTGTGAAGGGAGGAGCAACCATTGAAAATGTCGTTGTTTGGCCAGCTGTATATTTTCCCTCCAAATTTCATCCTGTAATGTTTGGATGATGGGGTGTAAGGTTGTTCAGTAGGCTAAGAAGCTTGAACAGAAGCTCTGAAGCTTTGTGGGTCATAAGGAAGTTCAGGGTTGCATGTGCTGTAGGGAGCGGCTTTTCTGTAGCGGAAGCACAGATATTATTGCACAGATATTGAACCTCCGAGTAAAAACACCAAAAACCACATGCACGCTAACACACACACACACACACACTTTGGTGTTTTCCGTAACACCATTGGTGCAAAAATGAAGCTGAAAGTATGATGTGGGTTTAACACCTATGCCACCCTCTCCTGATCTCTCTCACCTGCATGTTATTCTGTCAAAGTTGATCGTTATCACTGTTGCTCTGTTATAAGTGTGTTCATCTAATGATGTTCATTTCAGATCCAGATTCAGAACACGAAGAAACACGAAGCACAATTTTGAAGGGATAAGTTCATTTGAACAGTTTTGCAGCACCTACGTTTTGCAGCACCTAAATCACCAGTAATTGCCCCCTTCCAGCAACCATACTAACTGGTCATGCCATATTTTCTGCGAGCAAATGCTTCCTTTGAACTCAGTCTTTACATCACTGTGGAGGAATGCTGGTGAAATGTTCTCTGGAGAATTGTTTTAATTCGCCCACAAATCAGGCTTTGAACAACTGTCTGCCACGTCATCTCCACAAGGTTTAATTTACAATGGCGACCAGACCTGTCAAAACTATTTCTTTTGAAACTTTCGGAGGTGGACTTGTTCTTGTTTTTCGGTTCTTTTTCTTGCTGCATAACTCAAATGCATTTGAGCTTCAGACAAAGGACTGATGATCTGATGTTCTGTTTGCAGGATCTTCTGGTAGTGAACACGATTAATGTTCCTGTCAGCCGTAGGAAGTCACTCAGGCCCTGAAGCATCAAGGTATCCCTACATCATGGAACTTCCACCAGTCCTGCTGTGTATGACGTTCTTAATATGGAATGCTGTAGTTGCTTCAAGCTAAATTTTGTTTAAACCAAGCCTGACTCATTCATCAATTTTTGACACTGACACTATTATCAACTGTATTATAAAACTTGACAGGACAAGGCTGGTTACCATGCAACTACAGTAACAGCTGTCATTTGATTTTGGATTAATCTACTATAAAATAAAGGCTAAATCACTGTTAAAAAAAACTGTGCTATTTTAAGAATTGAAATCAGAAACCTACAATTCTCAAAACCTACAAAACGATTGTCTTCTATCAATGAACTATGAGTAGGAACCTGGCTATCTTCAACCAGGTTGAAGATAGCAGTGCTTGGGTACTCCTTAGTGAGTCAAGGTAAAAAGATAATTATATTATTACCGTCCTCAACTAATCACAACCAAATCCCCAGCTCATTCCCACACCTTGCTTAGTTCTGTTCACTCATTATTCATATTATAAGAAGGAAGGTCAACACCAGACCATCACTGCTGACCAAGATTCCAAATTAAGTTAAGGTAAGTTGCATTCATTTAACTCGAACCTATAATCAGAATGAGGATATAAGCTTGAAGTACACACTCCCCTGTTCTGTGGTATTCTTTAAAACACCACACAAACCACTAGACAGGCACTTATCAAGTGTTTACAAGCCTTTAACACCCTGCTGCGGCAGGTACTCCAGGGTATAAGTTGCTGCATTTAGGACAAACCTAAATAGCTTCTGTTTTTACGAGACTCCTGCAAGAAGCCATTCATGAAGCATTCTGGTGTGATTCATCGTCAACCACAGCGCATTTTGCAAATTTAAGGATCAGAGTCTCAGAAAAGAAACTTTTGTTGCTTTTTGATTTTTATATGTAATCAGTTTCAGAATGCATGTTTTACTAATCAGTGTATACAGTCCATCTGTGGATATTATGCCAAAATTCACAGATTTTGTAATGTCACTAACAGCAACATATTTACATACACCCGCATATTTTTCATGTCATTTGATGGCCGATATCTGCTCCACCCTACTGAAGAGCTAGATGTGGTTTGTGCAAGTTAACAGAAGTTTTGGCGATGGATTTGTGGAAAACATTTGTGTGAGTATTCTAGTGTTAGTGAAGTTAGCCTTGTAGGACAAGTTCTAAACTAAATAAGAAAAATTGGCATGGAATTGTCTTGGGTGGGTCAGTAGAAACTTGTAGAGCATTACATCAAGGGTCAGTGGTTTTGGCAGACATAGCAATTTAACTATAAAATACACCCCAAAATCTTAGGCAAGACAAGAAAAGACTGTAAAATTTAATGCAATTACATATAGGCAGATGACCAACTTGACCAACATTATCTTAGGTTATTGTGAAGCTCAAAGAAGCAATAGAGGACAAATAATTTCAACAGCCACAGCATCTTAACTTGTGGATAGTACAGGACGTCTGAGGTGAGGTTGTTCTGCGAAAGGCCCTGGTGGTCTGCCACTGGTCAGATTGAAAGCATGCTGGTAAAATAAATCTTGGGCAGACCTGAGGGCCACTATAGCTCCCCCTCGCTGAAATGCTTAGAGTGCAGCTTGTTCACTTGAATAGCAGTGAACAGCAGGGGATCCTTAGTGCAGCTTGGCCATTCTTCTTTCTTTTACCTCTGCTCTCCATTCCTTCCTTCTACTTTCTCTCTCCTCCTCGATCTCGACCTGCCTACACTCTTCACTCACTCTCTTTCTCTTTCTTTACTTTGTCTCTCTCGCGCACACTCTTTTTCTTTTACAAGCTGTAATTCCATTAAATTAGTGCCCAGGGTTTTAATTGCATTTTTTATGAAGCCTATTTATTGGAGTTCAAGAGAGAAGGCGTGTGTGTGTGTTTGATAGTTTAACTCTCTCTCTCTCTCTCTCTCTCTCTCTCTCTCTCTCTCTCTGGTCTGAGCTTCCCTATGGTTTAGCATTGTTGTTCTTTTCTGCTTGTGCATGTTTTTCTTCCTTCCTCTTTCTCATACCAGAAGACTTGTTGCTCTTAACTGGTGAGGCCACTGTTTTTATAGGGAATTAGCACTTCAGAACCAAAATCCCATGGCCTCACTGTGGGCATAAATGTCACCCTGCAGCAAATCAGCCTGTGAAAACCCCGTCTCATGGCCCAAACTCTGCTTACTGGGTGCAATTCCTCTGTTCATGACACAGTCAAAATCAACCAGCACAGTGCAGCAATGTCCCTTACTTGTGACCCAATCCAACCCTCTAATAACAGAGCAGTGTCCCGGCTTGTGATCCTGTCAGACTCTGCTGTCACAGAGAAGTTATCCTGTCTCTTGGGCGAGAAGTTGGTTCGTTTTATACAATGAATATACATTTTGCCTGCATTAAAACTGCACCTTACTTTGTGTGGTGCTTGCTCACTGTCCTCTTTTTATGCTGTGTGTGCTGCAGTCAACCAAAATACAAGATGAGACGCGACAATAATGCTGGTCATGTTAAGATAACGAAACGAAATCTATAATGTATTTTTGTGGATGAATAAAAACGAGACTAAATGTGGTTTACGATATAAAAACTGTGCTAAAGTTTAATTGACAAAAATGCGATGAGACGTTATTTCCTGTGCGATAGGGAGGGGAGAAAAAAGTAAAGGATGCTCGATCTTAGAGATGAACGATGTTCTGTCCCGAAACTTTCGTCTATTGTACGGCACTGTGAATTATACATTAGATTCTCTGCTCGAACCCGAACCCGGTCCGATATTGCCTGCCACCAGTCTCGGGTCAGACCGGGCCGTGATGCAGCATTTGAGTTGCTCGGAGCTCCAGCACTCACAGTTCAGAGCGTATGTTATAACGGCCCACGTATAAAATTTAAATAATTACAGTCAATTTGTCGGGCCGGCCTGGTTTCGGACACAAGTGCATGGGTTTGGGTCCTGTCGGTTTTCATTTTTGGGCCCGATCTGGGCTCTAATGTAAATGAAATGAATCTAGAGTGGACAACTCTTTTTCTTGATTTTGGGTGCGTCTTATATTCCGGAGCGTCTTATAAGCCGAAAAATATGGTAGTTTCCTCACAAATGTACACTCTTTGCACAAGAGCATGAAAAATGTCAGAGCTAGGGGAAGAGATAACAATCGTAGCTTTTCTTCAACCCAGAAACTCAAAAAACTGCTTTAACAATTATTTTAGGACACCAAGATGGGAATTTTTCTTATTAAAGCCCAGATCGAAGTGGCCGCTGTAATACTGAACTGATCTTTCTCAAACTAATTCTAATAAAAATTATTTACTGGGAAGAAATAATGATGTTTAAAGTGTAAGGGTTCAGACTGAACTGATCGATGTTATGTTTCCAGGTGTGGACGAGCTACAGTGGGGAAAAAAAGTATTTAGTCAGCCACCGATTGTGCAAGTTCTCCCACTTAAAATGATGGCAGAGGTC
>JBBKCR010065065.1:0-10298 GCA_037577295.1 Ladigesia roloffi | reverse complement strand
AACCTGCCTGCACACGCTTCTTCACCTCTTTTCCAGTTTCTCCATTGCTTTGTACTGTAGACCCTAAGTACTTGAAAGTCGACTAGTGCCTCCATAGTGCACTAATCAACTAATCGACTTTTTGGTTAATGCCCTAGTTTGTATATAAGATGAAATGGCCACTGCGGGTAGGTAGTAGGCTCAAGGTACAACTGTGGTATCAATGCTAGCAGTCATACCAAACATAGTCAACATACTCCTCAATAATTAAGAGCTGAAAGTATGTGAAAGGTCAATCAAGTGCAATTACGTAATGAAGAGCTCATCTCTGGGTCATAGTCCATGCACAGTTGCTACTTGTTATTTCAGAGCCAAAGTTCATTAATCTGTAGTACATTGAAAGATGACGTTCGCAACATGAAGGGTGTTCAGTGCAGTAATAATATTGCATTTCTAAACAGCATTTTTTTGGAATGACTGGTGTCGCACGGTTATGTTTTAGACCCTGGGTCAGTCCAAATGTCTATTGAAGCAATGGACCGACCCAGTTTTGCTAATGTAACCCTGCTTTTGTTTGCTTGTATTTGTGTAATGGGGTTATTCTCCTAAATCCAGGTGAATCAACTTTGACCCAGAATTTCATTACTGCAGGTTCTCTTATACTAGATATGGTAAGGACATCCTTACTCATGAGAAAACACACAGTTTCCATTCATTTGGATATTATCTAGTAAAATGCACACAAGGAATGATACACTGAAAATCTTAAGTAACACCTTTGTAACACTTTGTTGAAGGTTAGAATTCTTTAATCTACAAACACAGAAATAAATCTACATCAGATTCAGGATCAGAAACTTTTACTGATCCCATGGGAAACTGCACAGACACACAGAAACAAGAACAAAATTCATTCATTCATTCATTCATTCATTCATTCATTCATTCATTCATTCATTCATTCATTCATTCATTCATTCATTCAGTTATTCATTCATTCATTCATTTTAATTCATTTTCATCCATTCATCCATTCATTCATTCATTCATTATCTGTAACTGTTTTGTCCTTACTAGTGTTGTGGGTCCCTGGACCCAGACCACAAAGTACTAATCCCGAGTTAGTGAATTACTACTAATAATACGGGTGGTTAGGAACCGGTGATTGCACATGATCGGAATCAGAAGTATATAAGAAAAACTTCACATGATAAGACTCTTGCTCATAATAAACGTGGGCTGGCATTTCATTTTCTGAGGTAAACTGATGAGAAAATTAATTAAACTGATGCTTGTTGAAATTAGCTGAATTTTTTTTAAATGTTGGTTTATTTTTTTCGTCATGTATAGTCTTCTCCAGAATTCTCCCCATTTTTTTCACAGTTCACTGAGTATGGCTAATTTGTGTCTATACTCACTGCCATTTAATCAGCATCCCTGAAAATACAGGGACACTATACAGTTCACGTTAGCTGTATCGTTAGCCTCCTTTAACCCATAGGACTCTGGGGATGACAATGGCATGGTAACAACATGTGTGTGTGTGTGTGTGTGTGTGTGTATGTGTGTGTGTGTGTGTGAGTGAGTGTGCTCACGTGTGAGTGAAACACTGTAGTGTTGCTGGAACATATATAACTTTACCTGAAACCTGATACATAACAATGACATAAGCATTCCAAAAAAGGCCATGTGTTCTCGTGAATGGGCAAGAGTGGCTGATTATATAACAGATAGATATTACAGCACCACTATCAGAAATTTCAAAGCATTGGACTTGACATTTACTGCCAATGGCAAACTTTAAATATTATAATCTGACACTACAGCTCATAACAGTGTGTGACATGTTTATATTAGTGTTCTGTTGCAGGTTTAAAAAGAGAAGTGTAAAAATTTCATTGATTTTACACGTCAGAAATGTCGTCAGAAACACACGGGTGGTTGACATGACATGGGCTTTTTTCGTCCCATGTGTCAAAGATAAACAATTAATTTAAAAACAATGTTAAAGCTGTGGTTAGATTGTTCAGAAAGTGCTGTTTTACATGAAAATACAGAGTATTCATGGGATTCATCTTCCATTGGTTCACAACTTATCACAACTAGAAAAATCCCATATGCCGTGACTGTCCCAATACATTTCTCAAAGTTTGATTTTGAAAAAAAACAAAACAAACAAGACTGTTTATTTTCTGTTAATTCAGTCATACATTGATAAATCAGATGTCTACCTGTGAGTCAAAATGGCTAAACGTTCAGGCTTAATACTTTGAAGCCAACATTAACTAAAACATTTTGTCCCAAAAATAAAAATCATAGGCTGTCACACCATATTCCTTTTATTTACCGGGCAATTGTTTAAAGAACTTTGTTCTGGGGGTCCTCCTTCGTTCAAGAAGAACAGCACCCCAGAAAGACACTTAAAGGTGTTTTATCTTTCTTCAAGACTCCTGCTTCTGTTCCCTTTAGCACAGTCGTTTGGTGTGACGCATTTTACACAAAAATTCCCAAATTAAATAACTTTTCAGTCAATATTACATTGAAAGCTAGGTTGTCATATTGTAGTTAGCATGGTTTTAGGATGTTACAATAAAAGCACATTGCTTAATCTCATGCTAAGTACATTAAACCTCATACAGGATTTTCTTGTCACACCATATGAATATTTTGTCACACTATATGATATGAACTGCATTTAAATATATAAATAATGCTCTTAGGTACATATTTAATTGCTAATAATTATAATATAATATGTTTATTGGATATCTTGTGGCGTGACACAATGTCATTTGGTGGACATTTAGAATTTAATAAATAACTTGTATTTAATAATACTTAATAATGTATTATTCACACATTTACACCAAGTTAATTCGGCAAATATCTGTTTTTATACTTTCCCATGTACAAGATGAATCCTTGATAAACTATCACATTTAGTCATTCAATAGATTTAAATGTCTGTGGTGTGTATCTGACACAGAATAGTTGCTTTAGTAGTTCAGAATTCTAGAAATCATTGTGCATGTGATGGAAGGGGTGTGGCCTTACAGCCCTGTGATTAAGGAATAGCAAATTATACTCAACTGTATTTACATCATGTCTGATTAGCTTAGCCAAGATTATGCTACAATATTTGTTATTACCAGCTATCTTTGTGTCTTAACCCTCAACATTGATAATTCTCAGTTTATTCCCATTTATTCCCATTAATTCCCGTTAATTCCTATAAATTCCCATGGAAATGTTCCAACTTTGAAAATTCATGGAATCAAACTCAGTTTGGTTGTTTGTTAATTGCAGCTAAAACAGATTTTTGGATACAGATTCTTGTAAGGTGTGATTCATCATATGGCGTGACACAATGTCATTTGGTGGACATTTAGAATTTAATAAATAACTCTGACTTTTTTGTTATTAATCATAAAATCATCAATGTGACACAGGGAATAGTGCCACCAAATGTTACAAGCATTTTGGTACTTGTATAACAAGATTTTCCCAAATGAATTTGAAGTATATTGAAAGATTATGAGTAAACATCTGTCTAGGAGCGTTGATAAAGTAATATAATGCAAAATATAACATATTTGGACAGAAACATTCTATACTTCTTTATAGTAATGATAAAGAATCAGGATACATTGTTTTACATGATCAAATTTTGAGACTTTTTAAATGTAATACTCAACAATATTCATGTCACACCATATGACAATTTTCATCCCTAAGGCAATTAACTAGTGAATAAATATAAATTTCAGGACAAACTCCACAAGAAAACATATATATTTGGAGATATAAGAGTTAGTAGAATATCACCAAATTAATTCCATGACTTATATTTTTTAGCCAAATATGTCAACCACCCACACGCACATATTATGTATTAATTTTTTTTCATAATTAAATTTTTTAACTGTTGATTTGATTAACCAAAATTGGTTTAATTACTACATATTTCACACTATTTCCCACAGCCTTGGCTTGTATTACCAAAACTAGCAAGGAATAGACAGGTGCTGAAGGACAGGTGAGTCACGGCTCAAATCAGTAATCAGGTTCAGCAGGTAAACAGGTAGGTAATACGACCTGGCGGTATGATGAGTAGTCTCTCGGCCCATTGGTGCGTGTGACACCTTACCCCTGTGGTATTCATGAATCATTCAGTGTGAGAGGGAAAGTTCTTCCTATTTTGCCCCAGGTCAGCTCAGAGTCTCAAGACAGGACATTACTGCCGGACAATGCGCTGGACCAGGGGCTACTGCTGGTCGTCTCTGCCAGCACTCTTCTTGTGGGGTTTGAAGGCCACTCTGGGGCTAAATGCAACACAGGGACTCCAGCCCACATGTCAGCTAGGTAAGGTGCATACTGTCTTGCTTTGAGGCGTAAGGAATATGGGAAGGTCACTTGAGATTGTGGCCCTTTGTGCCTGTTTTTCACTTCTGCTGATGTTTTAAGGAAGACTGGTTTGTGGTGATACACGATACAATGTTCTTTCCCTTAAGGGAAAGATCAAGTTGTAAAGTGAAGCAATGCTAGTATATGTGACTGATTTTCCGTGCCTGGCAAAAAGGTTACTACTGTCCAGAGGGACGAGAAACTGCAGTGCCGTGTCCTAGGGGAACATTTGGGCCTGGTTTATGGGCCGTGGACATCCGCAGCTGTATCAGCTGCCCTCCGCACCACTACGCTCCGAGAGAGGGTCTGGCTACATGTCTGCCCTGTGGGTCTGGGGCACAGCAGCCTTTACCTGGGCAAGATACATGTACATGCCTGGGAATGGGACAAGTCTTCCAGGTAAGCATATATGGCTGTGCATGTTTGATGGTGCGTCTGCATCTAGCATGCAGTTACATGCAGTGAACAGCTTGAACTGACTCCCATGTTTCAGATTACCAGCTCTGTCTGTTACTCACTGCTGAGTGACTTCTCTCATCACATCAGACCCACAGAGTTTCCATCATGATTTCCAATCAAGCAGTGTGCAGTATCTATACCAGTATCATTGTAAGGCCACAACCTTGTCTTTTGGCATGCACCACACTTGTAATATTTCCCCTGGTCAGCTTTGATGGGAGTGTCCTGCATTTTCCTTGACAGATGACAGGTGGATTCTGCAGTTTGGTCTCTGACTGTCATGTCCCTGGAACCATTTGGGGACATTATGTGCTTTGGGATGTGCTACTATTCAATTCAATTTAATGTTATTCATATTGTACATTGTACAAACAATGTAGTCTCAAAGCAGCTTTATAGAATACAGGTCTGAGCCCCCTGTCAGCGAGACATGGGTGAAAACTAAAGCTGGAGGAAGAAAACTTGGGGAGAACCAAGACTCAAAGGGGGAACCCCTCTTATCTTGTCAACCTGGAGAGAGAAAGAAAGTCTCAATGAAGACAAATAACAGAAGGCCTTTGTGTACATCATTACTGTAATCGATGTTGAACAGATTGGTGGTTTCTGGCTAACAGGGTTGGTAAAGTTAAGATCCAGCAGAGGTGTTTTTTGTGAGGAGGAGTTTAAAGTCCATAGTCCACAGCAACAGCAAGAACTTTCTCCACCAGACTTTCTGAACAGCAGTTGCTGTTGAACGAGGAGGAGATCATGGGGAGTCAAAAGCAACTACACTTTGTCTTCAACCGCTAAGATAATATGAGGCTCTGGTCATTCGCACCCTGATCTAGTCACACCTCATGTTATTGTTCACTGGATCACTTCTCAGATCGTTCTGTTTTTGCACCATTCTTGGTAAACGTTTGAAAATGATTGTGTGTGAAACTCAGTGTGGTGGCCATTTAGGATGAGAGTAGTATTTATTTCCACAATTTTATACTGTCCTTTTCTGTACTTGTGTGTATGTCCAACAGTGGAATATTGACAATTAACCCGAATTAAACTGAAGAATGACATATAAATCCTGTTTTCTGAATGTAGGCCAGTGATGGGCAGTGTCACTGTGCCCTGGGGTTCCACTCTACACAGGAAGGAGATGCCTGTGAACTGCAGGTCTATGAGATCTGTAAAGATGGAAGAACACGTGATCAATATGGCGAGTGTCTGGACCACAGGCAATGGAAACAGCTCTGCTCTCACCAGGTCAGTGCAGGATGAGATACTGAAAGCTAATCATGTCACATATCAACTATATTTATACACCCCAAAACTGCAAATACACATTACAATCCTGAAGAGATTACTAACTTATTCATGAATTGTGAAATTTGAACTATACTGCACTCTAGGATTCTGCTCAAATGACACATTATGTTGAGAAAATAAATTAATTAAGCAGCTACAAATACTTGCCCTCACTAGTTACCTAACAGGGTCTACCTGCCTTTAGGTTTTGTGCAAAAGTAACCTTTCATGCAATGCTTAGTCTAATGGCTGTTAAGATTTTACTCAGATTTCACCTGATATTTAGCTAGAAGTGGGTAGACTTATAATTGTATCTCCTTAAAAACTCTGCTGACACAGAGAGTGTGAGTGAATTACAGAGAAATTGTTAATAAAACTATTTTTATTGTTTACTTTTAAGCATGCGGTGCAGTGGAATGTCAGAAACCACTCTTCTGGTTATTATGTTTTATTTAATAAGGTTAACCCAATTACTCATTTAAAATAGCAAACAAACAAACAAACAAACAAACACACACACACACACACACAAACAGGAAATTTAGATACATATGATATCAAAGTATTCCTTAATTGGTCAACTTTTCTTGAATGCTACTTTAAGTCATCAGTCCATGCAACCTGTTATAGCTGTCCTCCCAATGTAAACTATTCACAAAGCTCTTTCAAAGAAATTCATTCAAGTCACACACACCTTAGCTGCTTCATCAAAATGGAAAAGCTGACATGTCAGAGGAGATTAGATGGAAGATAACAAAAGACAGCTGTTTGGCTGAAACTGAGAGTGACTCTTTGGTAAACGACCATTGATGAACTATTGAAAGACTTTTACAAATGATCAATGGAAACAGGTGGGCTCTCAAACTGACTTCAGATTCTACGACTGTAAATTATACAGTATAACAACCACATTTCATTTTTAAATGGAAATTCCCTTCCTGGTCAAATATCGTGGGCTAATCACATTCTAAGGGATGAGATAAGGGTTACATCATTCATTGTTGCTTGTCTGTTATATTGCAATTAGATCACTACCTTGCATCAGTCTCTGAATTACTACTGTAAACAAACCAGTATCTGGTCATCTGCCAGCTATTGAGCCACACTGACAGTTGTAACCATCAAATCCATACACTTTACACAACCTTGCATAAGTGACTGGCCCTGCGTTTGCCAATGTCTGTGTTGGAGATAATAAAAAGTTCCCAATATTGCTGATTAATCTGTAGCGATAAGTTTAAAAAGGGCGTCTCAAGGCACAACGGTATCTGAGCAGGGTATGAGAATGACTGTTGTGTATTTTTAGCTTCATCTCCCCAAATGATTTATTTGTTCATTTCTTAATATCTAGTAAAAATAGTACATATGACCAGCCCATTCTTGACTTTTCACATCACCCCCCCTCTTGTACCACACATTGTTTCTTCTAGAACAATTCCCACATGCATGGAGGAAACAATTGTCATACCATTTTGATGAACTTATTGCGATTATCTGATGAGGATAGGATGTTTTTGGATCAAACTAGCTATGCTTCTAGCTGCTCATCTTTGTACATTCTTCAAGATGAACCTGTCCTGGCTGATCTGAAAATAGCAGACTTGAACCAAATAGTTACTTAATGGCTAGGAGACTGGAACAGCATCGATTATCTGTCATTGATTATTGCTCTGCAAAGAATACCAGCTCAAATACTGTTTGAGATTTTTGAAAAACCTCAGTCGAGCACATTCCTAAACTAACTGAAGTAAGGGCAGTGAGTTACTGGAGAAAGTCTTCACTTCCCATGTGAAAGTAAAGGAAATGAGGAGTTCTCTGTCACCAGTTAAACTATTTTATTTATATTAATGAATTTATCTTGTCCATTATGATATGTCAGGAGAAGTTTCATATTTATAATAACAGTTTGTTTAAACCTCTTAGTCGTGCTCTACTGATCAAAGACGATATTGAAATGCAGAAGAATCCAGCCACATTTTGGGTTTGCCAAGGTGCTTGGCTCATATAAGGCGGTTTATACTTAATATGTCTTTAAGAAGAACACCCAAGCAGAGGCTAAAGGCACATACAGAGCCAATGAGGAGGGTTATATATGTTCACTCATTTCTTCTTATAGATTTTTTCCATTGGTTCCTGTTTTCAGCTCTGAAGAAAGCTGACCTGCAAGTCAATGAACCGCATACACAACAAAAATGCTAATTTCCATGAATCTCCTGTCACGCGCACACAGAAGACCTACATATGAATTGAATTGAATTGAATTGAATTGAATTGAATTGAATTGAATTGAATATAGTCCTTGCCTAAATGTGTGATTAAAAGTGCCCAGAACCAGGTTTTTGCACAAAAGAATAGTTGAAATTCTTTCTACATGACATTCTCAACCTCACATTATTACTTTAAATCATTGGCGGTTCTACGGGGGTGGTGGTGGTGGTGGGGGGGTCTACAGGGGGGGCGCTTCTGACACACACGCGCAATGTTTTTAAACAGGTATTTGTAAATGACATCTAGTATGATTTTAAAAACAGTGAGCTGAGAGATATCCTAAAACACCCGCCATATAGGTTTTCAAATGCAAACTGTATTCTGTCTGCAATTTCTGCAGTCTGTGCACAATTTATCATGCCTCTGTCTGTCTTTTTTCCCGCAAGCTTTAGGATGAATGGTTTGGACTAAAGTGCTATAGGTTGAAAGGGAATGTATATGTAAATAGACTGACTGAGCACATTGCCACAGCAGCCTCCCTGGGTCCAGCACAGGTTTATTTTCCGTCGACTTCACACTGAACCTTTCCTATCATGTACCAGAACAGCTGGTAAGCATGTATATGACCACTAGACACAGCTTTAGCTAAGATACAAACTATAAATGTACCTTAAGTACAGGCCACTGCTGAAGATCTGTGACCTGGCCTTGCTGTGGAGACCAGATCCCCAGATAGAGGTGCTGCCTGATGTCACTGTGGAGGGGGGCATAGCAAGTGGTGCGCAAAGAATTGGAAATGCAGCAAGTGTGCAAGAGTCCATGTTAGGATAAAAGCTAATACTTATCAATCAGCTCTCGCATCCATCCTGCTGTTTGCTCCCTGGATTATTAATTTGTCTACATCCTCCAGGTTACCGCCCAGCATTAGTTCAGAGACTGCTGTGTTGATTTTATGGAGATATGCCAACCTGCAGGAGTGCATGCTGTGCATTTGGGATGCTGGATGGCCTAGTGTTTAGGGCGCTGGTCCTCCAATCAGTGGACGGCCCTTCCTTCACTTGGTGAATGGGTTTAATTAGAGTGACCAGATGTCCTCTTTTCCGAGGACATATCCTTTATTTAAAAACCCTGGACATTGCATTTTGCTGGGGTTTTAGAACTGTCCGGAATTTTGGGCTGCGTAAACACTCATCAAGGACATTTCTCATAAACTAAAAGGCCAGAATGGCCGCCCTGTGTTGATGATGCCACTGATGCTGCCAATTCCACGACCCTTCACCTGGGCCTGACTCACCTTGACAAAAAGGACAGAGGTTCATAGACTCCTGTTCAGCATCCAACACCATCATTCTTCAGAATCTATTAGGGAAGTTGGGACTGTTCGGTTTGGTGCAGAGCCAACAGCCTGTCTCTGAATGTGGATAAAATAAAAGAGATGGTGGTTAACTTCAGGAGCATTCGACATGATCACCCTTCACCTGAACATCATTCCAGAGAACCAAGTTCCTTGGTATTCACATCATGGAGAACGTCACATGAAATCTCATCTCTGGTTTAGTTGCCAAAAAGCCCAGGTGTAACTCCCCCAAATCTTCATCATTCTACAGAGGGATTATAGAGAGCGTTCTCTGTAGCTGCATCCCGGCTTGGTATGAGCAATATGTTTTTGAACCAAAGACATTATATAGGTCTCTCTTAGCACCACATGCTGCATCCGCAAAGTCACCAGCATTGTGGATGATGCCACACACCCCACACAAAGAACCTTCTCTCCCCATCACATCTGACAAAGTGTTCTGTAGCACACAGGCCTCTACTGCCAGATTAAGAAAGAGTTTCTTCCCTCAGGCCATTAGACTTCTCAACCTGAAATGAATCAGAAGCTGTAACCACACACATACACACACACACACACACACACACACACACACACACACACACACACACACACACACACACACACACAC
>JBBKCR010065034.1:0-10299 GCA_037577295.1 Ladigesia roloffi | reverse complement strand
TGTGTGTGTGTGTGTGTGTGTGTGTGTGTGTGTGTGTGTGTGTGTGTTTGTGTGTGTGTGCGTGTGTGTGTGTGTGTAACTGTGTACTTATGCATTCAGATGGTCAGCAATACTTTGCCATGCTTGTTTTCTTTGTTTTATAACTGTGGCAGAGTTGCCTTTAAATCTTTTACCTCCCTCCATGAGGATTTCTGCCTCCGACGGGGAAAAGTATGCCGCTCTACCTGCCGTGATGAATCAGTGAATCTGTGATCGGTGGCGGGGTCTATCTGAGGGAACCGCGATCGCGCACCTATCCAGGATAGGTCTCACCTGGCCTGATGAATCCGTGTCTGCTTATCCTGGCTTGGCTGTGCAACCAATTAATCCTGGACGCTTTTATTTTGGATCCATTGAGCTCAGCTTACTCACTTATCCTGGATGTGGTAATCCTACTTTTGTGCAACGGGCCCCTGATTCCTAAACTCCCATAATTGTTACCACCCCTATAATAGTTCTGATATTTTGGGCTAGATCATATTAGAGCCTATTCACATATAACATCAAAGCAACAATAGCATTGTGACATATTATTAAGAGTAAACTAAACGACACCTTATGTGTCTACCCTAAAGGTCAAAAGCACCATTTGAATGTACTTCCAAAGACTGAAAGTCATGATTCATGATGAGTGTTAATTAGGGCTACACGATTATGGCCAAAGTAATAATCCTGACAATTTTTTATCAATTTTTAAATCATGATTATTAATCACAATTAGTTATTATTTTAGGTAGAAAAATAATAACTCATATGGCTGCCCACTGCTTCACTTGAGTGAATGGGTTAAATGCAGAAGGAAAATTTCACTGCTTGTTGTACTTGTATGACTGTGCATGTGACCAATAAATAAATTTGATTGATAGAATATTTTTTGCACTTTCTCCTTTAAACAAACAAAAGGCTTTCAGTTCAAAATGAAATAAAAATAACTCAAATAATAAAATAAATTGACCCAAGACAAAGGGCTAACAAAAAAGAAATATGTGATTGCAGATTGCAATCATAAAATGCAAACCAATGGGAAAAAAATAAAGCCTATACAGAAAAGGCACACACTATCCCTCTCTCCATAATGCACACACACACACACACACACACACAATCTCTCTCTCTTGCACACACGCACACATACATACTTACTCTCTCTCTCTCTCTCTCTCTCTCTCTCTCTCTCACACACACACACACATAAACACAGACACATATACAAACACACACACACACACAGTACTGTGCAAAGTCTTAGGCACCCGTATAAATTATATTTAAATATTTTTACTACTGGACATTAGTGTTCATTTCAATTATTCATTTTAGCTATAAATCAAATAACTGGTTTGGCTGGTTTTACTTCACTGAGTTAAATTAGGTCCTGCTTATGGAATTTATAAATTCTCACAATGACTGGAGGCACTGAGCAGAAACCAAACCTGTGTTCTTCTAGCCAGATTTTTAGAAAAAAAGGAAATCTTGAAACTATTTTACTTCTTTCTTGATCGTTTGACTTTATTCTGATGTTCAGTTGTGTTTTAGATGGCAGAAAGAAACCCACAGCTGATAGAAACATAGGTGCCCAAGACTTTTGCGCAGTACTGTACATACCTAAACAGACACAGACATTCTCGCACACACGCACTCTCTCACACTCATACACACACAGACACACACAGGCGCACGCACACACACACTTTCTATCACACATATGCACGTGCACACTTACACCCCATGGCCAGCCCAGTGCTGCTCATGAGCACACAACCTGGTGCTCATAGGCGTTCTTCTTTTAGGCAGCCTAATGAAGCGCTATTCGTGATTGGATGACAGTTGGTTAAGAAAGTGCTTGAATTGGTTGGCAGCAGAGCTATTTAGATGTAAATATCACAGACGGGCTCCTTACCAGCTTTAATTGTGGCAGGCAAAATCATGATCGTGATTAAAATTTTATTAATTGTGTAGCCCTAGTGTTAATATTACGGCATCAAAAGGACGTTAACTGATATTTTTTTATAGCTACAGTGAAAGCACTCAACTGTTCTGAAGACTTTTTGTCCTCAAATGTTTAGTGGGCAGCATATAAAGTCGATTATAGCAGATGTCTTGTACAGGACATTGTTTTGTTGAAAGGTCTTCTATTTTACCACATGGGAACGATGGTGAGATGAAAGTTGATATCAAGCATCTGGGCAAGTGTGTCATTGCGTGAACATTTACTCATAAAACTGGCTGATTGTCAGACTGTCTCCTGAAAATCTATCTGCTGATCTGTGTCATTCACTGTATTTGTTGCATGGTTTCTTGCACCTTGATCTTGATGTGTGCATGTGATGTGTGTTTATGAAAAGGGTGACTGATACTTTCACTGCATGGCTCTCTGTTTCAGGATAATGATGGAGGGATGACAGCTCAGCTTCCCAGCACTATTACCTCCTTCCATCAGACTGGTCTGAGACCTGGAGAGGAGTACATAGTCAGTTTGGTGGCTCTGAAGGAACAGGGCAGGAGCCAGCCAGTCACTGCCACAGTGACCACAAGTGAGCCTGGCTAGTGCTTCTTGACGTGTAGTGGACACTACATTATGTTCAAAACGGCTGTAACACTATATGGCTCATGCTATACAATATCCCTAGTCTGTCTTTTTACTATAGCAGTACACATAATATAATTTTGAGAATATGCTCACATGTCGCATTCACATATTTAAAAAGGGCTCATTGAAGAACATTCAGAAGAAATGACTCACTACTGGAGTGGATATCACATAAAACATAGAGGATTTTGACAGAAAATGCATGCAAATAGATTGACATATATATCACTTTGGTGAACAATCTTATCTAGCTTTGTATTTTTAAATAAAACCAAAGTGCATAAATCATTGTTTAAATGAAATACCAATAACCATGATAAATGGTAGATGGATGATTTTGAATTCATCCTGAGCCAAAAATAGTGTACAATGGGACTCTGAAATCAAAAACTGTGGATCTAAAAATTATCATATGTTCAAATTTTTTATTTTGTTGTTTTTTAGCCTGGAATGAATATACAAAAATATTTCCCAGCTGTATTTACTCAATGCAACTTAAAATAAAGGTAAGATAGCAACAATTTAGAAAAATATTGAAATGGATAAAATGACACACTACATTAAATATAAGGTGTAACTATCACAAAGGAAGATAAGGAATGACTCACCGTAATAGTAATTCACCCGTGTTGCATTAAGGGAGAGCTCAAGCGCGGAGAGAATTGAGAGAGCTGGTAATTCACGCAGTTGTTATATGAATGCTCTAAACAGAGAGAAGTTCCGACCAGGGACTAACATTCAGTAACATGCACAGCAATGAGAGTACTCATGATTAGATGAGATCTACAGGCTGGGTGAGTTGAACTTAATGGTGGAGCAGTGAGGGAGCTCCCACTTCCTGTTTACTTACCGTGACATGCTCATTCTCCTTGACCATGACATGTCATGTTGCCATGCATGTGGTAGTACAGCCTTGGAGAAGCGGTCCACGATGGTCAGGATGACTGTCTTGCCTTCAGATTCTGGTAGACCAGTAATGAAGTCCAGTGCAATGTGTGACCAGGGGAACCAGAAGTGGTTGGAGGGGCCCCGGCGAGGGTTGCTTGGTGTTCTTGGCTCTGGCAAGGCAGAAAAGGGACCCCACTGGAAAAACTTGGTCTGCAGAGGAGTGGGAACATACTAACTCCCATCGGAGGGGCTTAACAATGAGACCACCCAGAATGATAGCCGTGGGTTCCGTCCGGGGTTCGTCGGTCTGGTGCATCCTGGACAGGGCATCAGCCTTGGTGTTCTTTGACCCTGGAACAGTGCCCACCATGCCTGTCGAGGTTCAACTGTTTCGCGTGCTGGATGTCTATGAGATTTTGATGGTTGGTCGAGACAAGGAAATGGTCTCGGCTGTCCTGAAGCCAGTGACGCCATTCTTCCAGAGCCCACTTGATGGCCAACAGTTCATGGTCCCCTACCCCGTATCACCGTTGAGTGGAAGTGAATTTTCTGGAAAAGAAGCTGCAAGAATGCAGATTCTGGTCTTGAACTCGTTGGGAGAGAACGGTTCCTACGCCTACACCGGGGGCGTCCACTTCCACAACGAACGGGTTGGCAATGTCTGGGTGTATGAAGATGGGTGCAGAGGTCCAACTTGCAGTAAAATCGGTGGACCAGCTACCTCTTTAATGCTGCTTGGACGTGCTGGAGATGTTCCTCTTCCGTCTTTGAGTATATTAATATATCGTCCAGATAAGCAAAGACCCAGCGACCCAGCATGTCCCAGAGCACGTCATTAATCAGTCATTGAAAGGCTGCCAGACTGTTGCACAACCTGAAAGGCATAACCAGTGTTTCATATTGGCCAGTGGGAGTGATGAAGGCCATCTTCTACTCATCGTCCTCTCTGAAGCGGACCAGGTTGTATGCATTACACAGGTCGAGGGCGAGGACATTAGGCCGGTGAGGAGGCAGATGTAAAGCACCGTTCTTACTGAAGACCTCCTTGAAATCCTGATACGGCTCCGGAATAGCGGTGAGGTCGACTTCGGGGTCCTGGGGCTCCCCTGAACACGACCCTACCACCGCCATGAGACATAGCTCCTGACAGGTCATTCCCCATTGCAGGACATGTTTCTGGGTCCAGGAGATGAGAGGGTTTTGACGGAGCAACGTCCTGGTCTATGGTGAGATGAAGGGGGCATGTGCGACAGGTGATGGGACTGTGAAGGAGGAGACAACCATCTACCTCTCTGATATTAAGCTTTCAGGATAACGCCTCCATTTTCACACCCAGCTGGACAACAAAATTGAGGTCAATAAAGTTGCCGGCTGCTCCTGAATTAACAAAAGCGTTGACACTGACCTGTTTGTGGCTGTGCTGGATGTGAGTGTGAACCAGAAATTGAGAAACGTTGAAGTCGGTGGAGGTGGTGACTGACAACCTGGGTGAAGACCTCCTCATTTTCCCCCGGTCTTGGTGTTTCCCGGACGGAGCAGACAGATGGCCTTGTGGTGGTCCGGGGATGCGGAGTAAGCACAGAGCCCCTCACGGTAAAGTCAGGTCTGCTCAGTCTGACTCAGCAAGGTGCGCCCTAACTGCATGGGTCCCCAGCTTTGTCGTGGGCCTCCAATGGAGGTTGAGGGTTGGAGATGTTGGACATGACCCTGAATGGTGGTGTAGTCGGTGTAGGCGGCAGGGTTCGAGGACGAGAGCTGGGGCGCGAGTCTATGTGCTGGCAGAGTTGGATACGTTTCTCCACGGTTTCTGGCAGCTCTCATCCAATTCGTTGGTCTTTCATGCAAGCGTAGTGCCGCCAATCTTCGCTCGTTCACTGGAGTATGGGTCCAATTCTCCTGCAGCCATGGGTGTTTTCTTTGTTAAGAAAAAAGATGGCAACTATCAGCTAAATCATATTTAAATAATATGATGAATAACAGCCACTCATTTCCGCTCACTTACTACATCTACATTTAATTACCTCCTATTGTATATAATTATTTTTCTCATGATTTCAGATTGATTCATTTTAAGTGGTACATGCATGGTTGCAGAGAAAGAATCAGAATCAGAATCAGAAAACTGTATTGCTTATGTGTTGACTGCCACAACAGAAAAAGACAGAGTGACACAAAACACAGAGATACAAGAATAATGTAAAATAAAATAGAATAAGTCTAAATAAAATAATGCAGCAAATGGTAGATTGGAATAAGTTATTGCACTATTAAGTAATGAAAATATTAACCAAGTAGTGATAGAGACTATTGCACATGAAGATGTTGCAAGATGAGTAATTAAGCTATACAGAGGACAACATATAATATAGCACATATAATGTTTTAGTACTTGGTGAGAACATTACAGTGCTGCACATAGTAGACTGTTGCACGTAATAGTAAAAACAAGCACCCAAATAAATTTTGCCATGCTTTTGTTTTTTGCTGACATTGAACCCTAATTGTTCCATAATTGGTAATTATATCCATTTCATAGTGATTGATGGACCAACTCAACTTCTAGTCCGTGACGTATCTGACACAGTTGCATTTGTGGAGTGGACGCCTCCCAAGGCTAAAGTGGACCAAATTGTTGTGCGTTATGGATTAGTTGAGAAGGACGGGCCCAAGACCACATTCCGCTTAGAGCCCACTCTTAGCCAGTACTCCCTGCAGGTCCTGCAGCCTGGCTCCAAATACAAAGTTTCTGTCAGTGGCATTCGCAAGGGTAATGAGAGTGGAGCCATCTCTGCCGAATTTACCACAGGTGAGCATGTGTACCCTACAAAAAGCAAGATCATCATCTGTTATTGTTTCCTTATTAGGACACTTTCAAGTGATTAAACAATTCCCCAAAATATTAATATTTAAATCCTAAAACAATTTTCTTTGAAAAGGTGTTGTTAAAAAATTAGGCCTGCAAACTCTTGTCATAAATTTCCATTACTTATTATTTTTATGCCACATGTTTGTTGGGGTAAACTGTCATTTTAAAGTCATAAATCATTTTAAAGTCATGTGTGAACATTATTTTTTTCATCATTCCTCCCTTTACTTGAACAAATGGTTACCATACAAAAACAATAATACCACTAAAAATTGTTCTTAAAGTTTTGACCACCATGCTAACATGGTCATGTAACCCATACTAACATGTAACCCATGTGAAAGATTGTTTGTGTAATGTTACTTATGAGCTTCAAGTAAGTCTTGGTATGCCATCATGAAGTCCATTGGGATTCAATTATTATTAAATACTCCTTGGAGCTTTAATTTCTTAATACATCCAGCATTTGTCAGGAACTGAGATTTGTTATGTGTTATTCCTTTATTTGAGTTTGGTTTGACCAACTGGCTAACATTGCTGTAACTAACATGTAGCCTATGTGAATGTTCACTACATTATTAGTAAAATGCTATTTTCATGAATTAGTCTTGTTATGCCATCATGAAGTCCATTTGAATTAAATTGCTCCGTTGTCCTATAACTTCGAAGTGAGATTTATTATCTACCTGGAACTGAGATTTATTGGTCATCATTTTAATGGAACAATGGAATGGAGCTGAATTAAATGGACATTAGAAACCAAAGAAAAATTACATAAATGTAACCACTGCTGTACATTACATGTAAAATACAGTTTTGGTTAATGTGTACTTCATGCACAAATACAAAATGTATTTAATTTAAAATAAAAAATACAGGTTTAGACCAGTTATTTTACCATCTTTATTTGCAGAAAGGCATAGTGATGTATGGGAATGGTGTGTATGTAAACAAAAACATCTAAGCATGAGAATGATTACACAGTATAGCTAATTTTAGAATTTTAACCAATATTCTTTAATGAACTTGTTGAAATGTAGAATTATCTGAACTTGATGAATTTGTATGTTCCAATGAGCTACATGTGTGAAATAATCAAAATGTAAGATGTGGTGAATATGTCTTGGAATGAAAGTAAACTATGGAAACAAATGACAAATGAGTAGAAAACAATGTCATGTCAGCAGTAAATATAATTATGGCTGAACTATCTGCTCACAATCAGCAGTAAGAGGGACTGTATCGAAAACACTTGCAGTAATGCCCTGTTTTAATATTCTGTTGACCCGTCTGAGTCTCCCAACAATTTTCAGTTTTGTCATTTTTCTCAGAAATCGATGCCCCCAAAAACCTGCAGGTGCTTGACAAAACCTCCACCACTCTGGAGCTGGAATGGGACAACAGTGAGGCAGACGTGGAGAGCTACTGGGTGGTCTACAGCACACTAGCTGGAGACCAGTATGATAAGGTTACTGTCCTTCGTGACAAAGGAACCACCACCAAAACCATTCTCACCAGTGAGCATTACCATTGACTCTCAATGTTTTCTTGAGAGTGTTGGAGATGTTCTTAAGCATTCTCTGATATATAATGGGGCCAACATGCTTATTAGTTATTTTGCTAGGTGTTACTAAACTTATTTGAGAAGTGTTCTGATTGAACAATCAAAAGTGTGTGCAAGCACGTCATTGCATAACGTTATGTACTTTAACTGGGACCAATTATTGATTCAGTCAGCAAGTCATCATTGACAGGGAAGGATATGTATCTAAAGAACAAACCTGGGCCACAGCCTGTGGCATTTTGTACTAGATCCTCATTTGAGATTTCCACCAAGGCTGTCTGTCCACAAAGCCTTTATTTAGATCTGCACTTTGGGTGTCTACCTCTGCTTTTTATGTCGTTTATATTTCTAATTTGGTTTTATTGTTCTGCATTACCTGCAGTTCTTTTAGAGTTATTTTTTCTTTTGTTATCACAAGCAGACCTCCAAAGGTGAGCATATGGGAGTCCTGGGAAAGCGGTTCTAGGCAGGCTGGACATCTGCTTAATTTTTCCCCACCTCTTTACGTTTATGTTTACAGCATTTAGCAGGTGCTCTTTCCAGAGTGACAGACATCTATGTCTGTACTTCATACCTGTAAAGCTATGAAAAAAAACACACCTGTTTTTACCATGCTACTGCCAGTTACACAACTTAACAAACCCCGTCAAAAGACACAAGTCAACATTTAATACACAAGTAAGGTAAAACATTTAAGATGGTAAGGGCCTGAGTTTTTTTTTATATAAAGAAAAAAGTATAAGAGATATATACCTTTTTTGAGCAACAGAGTTCCAATGCTTGAAGCTCTGAGACTCCTAAGAGCTCTGTCCACTAAGGCGTGTTATAGTTTTAAACTTAATGCGAGTGGCCACAGGGAGCCAATGAAGTTTCTGTAGAAGAGGCATAATGTGTAAGAATTTAGGAACATTGAAGACTAACCTCTTTAATAATTTTTTAAAAGCATATCAAAGACATGAGAGTCTCAATTCCTGTCTTAGTCCTCACTGATTAATTTTTCATGTACTTCAATTTTAATAAAGCAATGCTCTAACTAGTCTACCTCAAAAATCCATTTTGTTGTACATTATCAAGTAATGCTTTTCCCTTACAACACATTATCAGTCTTTCCATCTCTAACCCTCTCTTCATCTCAGACCTTCTGCCTGGCACTGAATATGGCATTGGGATATCAGCAATTCTTGGCACCAACCAAAGTATTCCAGCCACCATGAATGCCAGGACGGGTAAGCAATTCAAAGATCACATTATACCTCTATTCAGAGAATGTTGCTATATTACGTTCCATCTAGCACAGCGAAAAATGTGACAACAATTTCGAAAATGATATTGAATTTAAATGTGTACATCATTTCCATATTATTAAATATATTACATCAAATAAATTACTGCCAAAACTGTGAATTTATTAAAAATGATACACAAAATAATGGAAACATGAAATAAAATACTCATGGCCATTATAATGCACTCTGTAGGTTTACAGAAACTGACAGTAGGACATCAGTTGCTGCCTCTTTTATCTGCAATCCTCTAGAAATCACTTAAACCACTTAATCTTATTTGGATCATATAATAGTGGCACCAACAAGGTGATGCTGACATGGCTTTGCTGACCACCAGTTACCTTGTGGGTACAGTCAAGGAAAGTTTGTGTTAGCCATCCTTCATGTCAGTGGTCAGTGACCCTCCTGAGGAGTTTAGTTACAATCAGCACCTAACATACTGCCCCCTACCTAAGTGTAGATTTCCAGGACCAGGGTCGGTGACCCATGTTTTGCCCTTTATTAAAGGTCAGTTTCTCACCACAGAACCACTGTTGACTGAATGTTTTTGGTTTGCAGGCTATTCTCAAACCAACAGTAACATTGAGGATGTAAAAATCTTAGTAGTGCTGCCAAAAACGTTACCCTTTCACCACTTTAGTAGTGTCACTGCCATGCTGAGAACTGTCCATAACATTTGGTCTGTTTTGTTCTTATGGTGTAGTAAAAATAACATCTGGTCTATTTGGTTCCTCTGGTGCATTAAAAAGTCTGTACACATTTTTAAGTGTATGTTAGGAAATTACCTATGTCTGTGAGTATTTAATGAGCTAGTGGTTATTTTGTACACCCCGGTTTATATTACATTATTACTAGGGATGCACCGATACCACTTTTTTTGAAAACGAGTACGAGTACTTGCATTTTAGTACTCGCCGATACCTATACCGAGTACTTAATAAAAACATTATTTAAATGAACAAGTAACAGCTTTAGTCATATAATTTACTAAAAAGGCATTTCCTCAAACACAAGCGCTATAGCCTGGACGGTGTGCGGGCCGCAGATTTGTTTCGCATGTAACACT
>JBBKCR010065013.1:0-10299 GCA_037577295.1 Ladigesia roloffi | reverse complement strand
TTTTCCTCCCTCTCTCCCTATTTCCTCTTTTTCTTACACTTATTCTCTTTTTTAACTGCTTACCCCCCCCCCCCTTTTTTTTTTGTTTCTGCCCCACTGACTCATCCATGCTGGCAGTACTTCTCTATACCCAAAATGTGAACATGCTGTTGCACACAGATGCACACAAACACACACACACACACACACACACACACACACACACACACACACTACAGAGTGGTGGCTGGAAGAGACATCTACAAGAAATGATAATTAAATGAACTTGCAGTATTTACATGTTCATATTGTATGTTTCTATCACACAGTATATGTAATATACTTGACTCTATATACATATACTTGCCTAATTGTGGGCTCTTACCACAAATGTGTCATTTCTGCCTCACAGAACACTGGCAAAAATCCAAAGTTCAGCTCACAGAACACTGGCAAAAGTCCAGAGTTCAGCTCACTTTGTTTAGACTCTTTACATACTCTTGGGTGCTAATGTTTGATTGATTGTGCAAAAACAAAATCTATGCTCACAAATTGGAAATATAAAAACTAGGGATGAGCCGGATACTCGGCTGAAACGAGTATCTGGTACGAATAAAGCACTTTTGACGGGTACGAGTATCATACGAGTAATACGAGTCAATATGCTCGGATTGAATAAAAATTCTGATTGGGTAACTGACTGTGTCTGCGTGCAGTGCAGAGGCATCTGTCAGCACGTGTAGCATTTTAAGTAGTCCATGTATAACACACGTAGCATTAGTTTTGTTTTTCAAGCCAGCATGTCTAGATTTATTTCTAGATATATTTACATGTTTGGCTTTTCAGAGCAGGGGGCGCATAAGGGGGGCCAGGAGCAATTCTAAGGGAGCTCTCTCTCCCTCTCTCTCTCCATCTCTCTCTCCCTCTCTCTCTCTCTCTCTGAGTTTTCTTTTTACTTTATGCCCTGTGTGACATTTTCTTGCTGTATTTTATAAAAAATAATGAAGGTAGTTGTGTTATAAATAATATTACATATTAAGCTACACACACACTTACACATACATGGTGCGGAAATAAATAAATAAAAATAAATGACAATGATCATAAAAAAAATTTAAGTTAAAAAGAGAGAGTTATGTTTTTCATTACATTTTCCTTCATAATTGCAACCGTATGTGTTGTATTCATCATTGCAAAACTTGTTCTGTATATAGTTCATTTGTTATGGTGATCAAAACCACTGATCTGAAGCTCAATTCGGATGCTGTTATGTGAATAATTTTCTAATCAGCAATAAATATATCAATTTCTGATGAATTCTTATTAATTGCATGCTTAAAATAACATACAGGTTAAAGCCCCTGCCCATTTCAAGACCACTCGACCCACTTCCTGATTAAACTCCGCCCACTTCACGGTCTGAGTATAGATACAGATACAGATAATTCATCTGGTTAACAGATACAGATACAGATACAGATAATGCTGTACTCGCTCATCCTTAATAAAAATTGTGCTCTCCATTACTGCTCATTCAGGAAAGAACAAATAAGCTACATATACTGAGTATTTTCAAGTGACACATGACAACACTAACTTGAAGTAAACTGCAGCTAAAATACAGCTGCAACTGTATGCCAGATGTCCAAAGATGGTCAGTTTGAAAATGAGGATAATGGTGTCCTGGCTGTTTAATTACTACAGTAAGAATGCTGTGGTCAGCATGGCCCTACTGATTCTCACTGGAAGTTTGCTTCTTTCCAACTAGTAGGACAAATTGGAATTCCCATGACTTGTCTTCTAAAATGATATAAGCAAAGTGTAGCAATGTCTACTGGCTGAGCTGAGCTGTCAAATATACTTTTGATACTCACAGTTGTCTAGTCAGTTTGGGATATAAAACTTTTGAGTCATGAGTTTCAATGGCGAATCAAAGTCGGAATCATGTTTATTTTCTGAAACAAAGTCTCATGTCTTTAATCCACTCCTCTGTTCTGTACAAGTCCGGCACTTTTTTCACAGACGTCATCCCCTCTGCACTCTTTCGAGGACACATGTGTCTGCTAACATGATTTAAAAAAATAAGATCTTGAGCCTTACTAAACTTTATGTGAGCGGAGAAATTCAGACAGGCTGGGTCATTTATTGACGAATTTGTTTTTATTGTGGTTTAGGAAAGTATATTTTGCCCTCTTCATTCGTGCTTGGAATCAAAACATGTTCGAGCTACAGTGAGAATCACTGAATAATGAAGGATAAAGAATGGAATATCTTTGTTGGCTTTGCTAGTGTAATGTAGCGAAGAAATGGTTAAACCATTGAAAAATAGATGAATAAGGATGAAAGGATGGATGAAAGGATAAAAGACTTGCAAGGGAAAAAAAGAGGGAATGAATATGAAGGATGCAAAGCTAGGGTGAGTGTGTCTGTGTATGTGTGTGAGTGTGTGTGTGGCTCGGTGGGATTCTCATCATTATCCTGATATCTATAAATACCGTGCTTGCTTTCTTTTTCTTTTTTTAGAGTTTCTGGGTCACACACTCCTTTCCTACATCGTTTCTCTCTGAATCTCACCACATAATCATGCGTACACACGGGCGCACACACGCACACACACACACCCACATACACACACAAGAAACCAGGAGAGAAGCCTCTAATATGCAAAGGTAAACAATACATAACAAATAAAAATAATGATACTAATAAAAAGTTGGATTTTTTTTTATTTTGTTGTTTTGTTGTATTGTATGTGAAATATATTTAATATGTAGCTTATTGAAACCAATGGAGAAATTAGATTATAAACATCTTACCCATAATATAAAATGGGTATATTTATCATGATTTAAATCTGAGTTGTATTTTATATACACCCTTTGCAGTATTCTTTCTTGTTTTCTTGTCATGCTTTGATATCTGAAATAAAACATAAGAGGTGCAACATCAATTGTCAATGTAAATTGTAAGTGTAATCGTTTGTGTAAGATATGAAGTATTGGGTAATTACATCTAAATACAATAAAATAACAATAATAACTGGGCAACAATTGGTTAATTTGTGTGTTTTTTGTGTGTTTAACCTTTACAGTTAAAGATGTGTTTTCTGTGTGTTTCAGTCATGTGCCATGTGAATTCTTCATACAGCAATGTGTGTGTCCATGTTTGTGGCAGACATTTACAAAGCCAAGTTGAGTTTGTGAGCTTTATTTATGGGAGTGGAAGCGAAAGCATTCATCCATCCACAAATATCAGTTCGCGATAACAGAAAAGGTTACTCATCTCGGCTGCCCTACAGAATAAGAACATCTACTTAAATCTAAAGGTTACTTTCATCAATAGAAAATTAGAAATGATCTGCTTGTCTAAAGTTACATTTCTTTCAGATTTTATCATTAGATTTTTTGCATTGGTAAATGTTTTACAGAATTTCTTTTCTTATTTCAATTGTCATTTATATGATTTATATGATGGTTTAATTTAAATAGAATCAATTTAGGTTTAGATTTATCCGCTATTGTTTGTGTAATAGTTTTAACTGAAATCTTGCTTGGTATCCATTTCACTTCTGAAATCTGTGTTATGATGTGGAGGAAATTCGTCCAAAAAAATAAATAATCATGAATTGCTTAAATTTAATTAGTCAAAAGTGCAATGTCTCTGCCCACTTTTAGTGCATTTTATAACGCACTTGGCTCATAAAATATGTGGTTAGGCACATGTGTTGGTTTTGTACATGACACACAGGCAGAATTGTGTATGATTTATGTCCGAAACTGATGCTTAAGCACAAGGGGCCTTTAGTATTTTGACTAAAGTAAATGTTACCATGTTGCCTGCATGGGTGTCTACTTTGTGTGTGTGTGTGTGTGTGCGTGTGTGTGTGTGTGTGTGTGTGTGTGTGATGAAAGCGTTTACAAGATAGCAGCACTGTGCGGTGCACAAATGTGATTTATAACCTAAAACACACTTAAAGACAGAACTAGGCCAATGCTGCCATACGGAACATCTCAATGCTAGAAAATATACTAGGCCACATCTACAGTTATATCTTATTGTGTGTGTATGTGTGTGTGTGTGGGAGAGAGAGAGAGAGAGAGAGAGAGAGAGAGAGAGAGAGAGAGAGAGAGAGAGAAACAGAGAGAGAGAGAGATAGAAACAGAGAGAGAGTATGTTTGAGTGTGAATGAGTTGCCAGTTTATCTACTTCTTGCCCGTACCGTCTACTTCTACCTCTCTATATATATATCAATATATATTGTCATCATCTATATATTTTTTCAGAATCACCTTATGTGTAATTTGTACACATACAGACATTTACTTTAGCCCATTTTATCATCTATTCTGCAATGGGGAGTGACTATTATTTTACATAGGACCCCCACAGACCTGTAGAGATTTCTTTGCTTACCTTAAATAGTTGAATCAAACACAGAATGAACTGACCCCTGGTATAATCTGGTATAAATCAAATTCAGATTCCACAAATAGCAAAATCATGAAATAACTCACTTGAACTTCACATTATTGCAATGACTGCAAATCATTTTGCTATATTAAAGAAACAGAACACAGCAATTAAGAGGCAACAAGTCAAATTTGTGCAGATGCAGCTTAAATATTTCTGTAGCTGCCTCTGCTGCAGTCATTAATTAGACACCCTATCATTTAAATGTACACCACTCTCAGCGCAGCAGTGACACTGACATTTTAGCACCAGTATGAGTGCAATAGACTTAATGGTAGTGCTTGGTGAATTTAGTGGCTACCCAGTAAGCATTGTAAGAATACCCTCTTATAGCTCTATCTTGCTAATTTCAAAAATTTGTGTTAGTCATTTTTTGCACCTTCATCAGTTGACAGATTTTGACTACAGAGCTACTCTTGGGTGGATAATTTTGCGTAATTAACCTCTGTCTATCTAGCAGTGACCCTAGGATGTGTGATTACAACTGCACCATGTCTGATGCACATCATACACACTTCCATGGCAATACAACACTGTCACGACTATAGTGAGAATGGTTCTGATAATATCTGGCCAACTGGCCAATGATGAATGGAGTAGAGGGGGCCACACACTGGGCTACAGTGTGTAATTGTACCTACACCTAAATAGTGGACCTAGGTAGGTTGGAACTTCTACAAATATTTTCCACAAATACATTTAAAATGTAAGAATTTTAGGTACAAATTTACATTCTAAGTAAAGTTTGCAGTAAATTGTAGAAAATATTCAAGTCAATTAAGTTTATTTTCATTTCAGTCACATACACAGTTCACAGTGAAATGAGACAACATTCCTCCAGGTGCAAAACAAGAACAAAAACAGAAACACCACATGAGTGCATATGTGCTGACAGGAAAAATACAGAGTGCAAGAGAGTGTGCAAGAAAAACACAAGAGCAACAGTTCAACAGGTCAAGACAACATCTAGTGCAGCTGATGTTTAAGTTGATACAACAACAGATACTGTATTCTTACTGATGGTTCAGACTTGCAGAACTGCAATATGGAGGTCAATAGAATTAATAAGTAACTGTGCAATAATTTTAGTAGCAAGATAGAATTTATGATGAATAGAAGGGAATTTACAGTGCTGTGGTATACATTGTTTAAAGCCAAACAGTTCACTGTGTATAGGAATTGTGTTCGGAGTAGTGCAGTTCAGGGGTATGTTTGTGTGTGTGTTTGTGGTGGGGTTTTGGGAGGAGGTGTGCAGTTTGTGGTTCAGAGGGTAAGGGGCCTTGATGATCTTCTCAGCTGACCTCCCTATCCTCTGTAGTATCTTGTGATCCAAAGCAGAACAATTCCCATCCCACACTGCGATGCAGCTACAGCAAAGCTGTCTATAGTCCTTCTGTAGAACGTGGTGAGGATTGGGGGAGTGCTCTCCTCACTCTGTGCAGGAAGTCAAGAACCCGCTAGGCCTTCTTGCTGATGGAGTTGATGCTGAGTGGTTTTGTTGTGATTTTATGAGCCTCACTTTGAGCCTCTCAAAGCACTTCACGATGATGAGTATGAGTGCAGTGAAATGATAATCATTGGGGCAGGACACTCACAATTTCTTCAGCATAGAGATGATGGTGGTGGTTTTGAAGCACATTGAAAGAACAGTGGTAATCAGAGAGATATTGAGGATGTCAGTGAGGATCTGCCATCTGGTGTGGACATTCTCTTAGCACATGACCAGGAATTTTGTGTGGTCCAACAGTCTTTCCTGGGTTGATAGAGTTTTCCTCAAATCAGCCAAGGTTAGACTGAGCACCTGGTCATTGGGGGAGTAAGGTGGTCTTCCTTATTGTCATCTTATGTTCTTCTTCAAACTGTACACTGAAATGATTTGGCAGAAGAAAAGCAGGCAGAGATGTCATGTTGTTGGGGATGGTCTGGATGTCATGCGAAATGTGAGCATCCACATACTTTGTTGCCCTGGTGGCCTGGGACAGGTTGTTTCTTGCTTTCCTTAGGGCTGCCCTATCATCTGATTTGAAGGCAGTGTCTTAGATTCTCAGCAGCATGTGCACAAACAGTCATTAATGGCATCTGGTTGAGATGTGTGATGATGGTTTTGGAGGCACACATCACATCACCGATGCACTTGCTAATGTAGCATACCTTTAACAACATGTAACCCTCCTTGTTGGTAGAGCTAACTTAAGGTTTGTTACGGTTGAAATCTCTGGGTACAACAAGCAGTGAGTTTTGGAGCTTACTGATGGTTCAGTAAAGTTTAGCCAGTGCATTGTTACACAGTGACTATAAGGATGGGGGTGAATTCCGGTGGAAAATAATATTGTGTACATCATCTGACAGTCACAAATTCCAGCAGTGCTGAGCAGCTACTAGAGACCAGGAAAGCATTCCCACAAACCTGGTCAAAATTACAGTCACAGTGGTCTATCAGCATCTTACTAAAGTGTGAAGCCATTTCTAGCTGTGGAACTTTTCCAGAGCGCGATCCTCAAGATCAGTTTCTTGTTTATAGCTTAGCTAAAGCCAGGTCTTGCAGTCGTAGATATGTTTACCAGCTGCTCTGATACACATACGGGCCAAGGTTCATTCTTAAATCACCGGAAAACTATATGTGTGCACCAAAGTATTGGACACTGGGAGGCCGCTGTCAGTTACCACATTGCCAGCTTGAAGAAACTGGACGTAAATAACACCAATTTTTACGTAATTAAAAATAAATTATTTTCCTGGTTACTGTGTGTCAATCAAACAACATGTTTCTGAGTGAGTGCCTATTAGTGTCCGAAAATACAATATTTCACCAAGGCAGCAATTGTTCAAACTGGCCCCAGTTATGTGGATCAGGAAAACTGACATCAATGTGTCTAGGATTCGCCAAAAACAAATTCTACTAAAGTATATCAACACACACATGGCAATATTTTGAAAAAGCTCAAATACTGCTCCTAAATGAAAAGGTCCATCAGTTGACTCTGCTTCAGCTGAATCTCACTTACTGTGCCAATTTAAAGTGATTGCAAAGCCAATAAACTAAAGGCAGTCAACCACTACATTAACCCATATTTCAAGAAGATTTGGATGGGTCAGAAAAACCTAACATTGAAAATTTCACTTTAAATTACACTTCAGTCCTAAGTTCCAAAGGAAATGTGAAATGTAGTAATAAGGGCTTTGGAGTGCCACTATCAGTGGGAGATCACAAGTTCAATCCCATCTAATGCCACAGCCATACATGATCTGGGATTCAAGTCAAGGGCCTTGCTATTCCTTGCTATTCCCCCCCACCCCCAACACACACACACACACACACACACAACAATGGCTGAATTGATGATTCGGGTTATCCTCCTAGCATGTTGAATATTTCTACATCAGCAGCCATTAAAAACTATATATTTTAGAGGTATAATGTCACTAGAGATTTCTAGTTGCTGTGGAAATGGAAATGATTGAAGAGTATGACTCTAGTGCAACAATATACAAAAATATGTACATATACTGCAATGTTTTCATTCTGGTTTCACATTCCACTCACACTGTTGTTGTGCATTACTCATACCTATGGAGCAATACTCACCACTCCCAAAGGTTTACATAATGTCCAAACTTATGGTCAGTCTATTGTCCGCTGCCTGTTGTAAACTGTTGAATGTTAAATGTTGCTGTAATTGGTGGGAATATGGATGATCCCTCAGTCTTTCAGGCTTTTGACTGTCCGTTTTTATGATGGAATTGTGTACTTTATCTAAGATGGCTGCCTAAATAGGGGATGGGGCAAACAGGTTAAATGATCTCCTGAATGGAATACATCCTGACAAGGCATTTTAGGATAATGCTGTTTTCGAGGCCCTCAGGAAGCAGCACTTCAAACGGTGCATTTACATTGTGTTCGCTCGGAAGGTAAACCAGACTAAGCATGGGTCGGTATAAAATTCTGACAGTATGGTAACCTTGGATAAAAATATCACGGTTTCACGCTATCACAGTATTGTAATTACTGCTCTACAATGTTGTATTTAAATGTCTGGGTAAAAAAAACTACTCTTTCTTTCCAACTGAACACAGTATATTTTATTTTAGGAAACATATAGAACATTTAGTAACATTGAACATCAGGGAAAATTAATTAAAATAAATAATTGAATCTTCTTAATTAAATTAAACTGCAGTCACTTGTGTGACTAAACCTGCAGCTCAACAATAATCAAAATAAAGAAACAAATAAAGTTTTCGAAAACAAATGCTTACTTTGACGACACAAACAATTAGAACCAGAATCAGAATCAGAATTGCTTTATTTGGCCAAATATATGTGTGTGCATATACAGGGAATTTGTTTCCGGTCGATGGTGTCTCTCAAGCACAGCCATAAAAACACAATATAAACATTCTAAATCTATATAAAAAATTCTAAATCTTATATACAATAATAACAGAATTAAAGTGTTGATGTGAGGTTAAAGTGTTGACGGAATGGTATAACTTTTTTGAACTGCGGCAAACCTTGAAACCGGTTATCATCCCATGTCTAAACCAGACACAGAGCAGGTTAGAGGTCTCCTATAATATCTCCTTGTTAATCGCTAAATCTGGCTCACCATTTACTGTAGGAGAAAGGCAGGTTCTTCCAGCAATAAAAGAGGCCATCTCCACTGACATGGAGCGAGACAGAGCATGGTCTTCGTTTTCCGCTGCTCTGGGAGAAGACTTGTGTTCTTCTTCTTGCTTTTCCCACATCCTGCCTAGTCGAGCAGGGATTCAACCAAGCTCTCCATTTGCAGACAAAGTACCGCAACTGTCTGAATTTGGTTGACTCCGGCGCACTCAGGCTGAAGCTGACATCTTTGTGTCCTGAAGTTAAAAAGCTTGCAGCAAACCACTTTCTAATTAAGGTAGTTAGCCTGTTTTAAATGCTGCTGTTGCCATCTTCTTTCTCCACCTTCAATAAAATAACTTACTTATTGGCTCAAGTCTGCTTAATTGAGTGCGTGAGCAAAGGCTATTGTTATTGGTCAGTTTAGGCATTTTGTGCACGGTATTGGTTGATGTGATGTGTTACATCTTAGATTTGTTTGGAATGTGAGAGAATACATAAAATACTTTAAAACCCCAGTTCTTGTGAATTTACTACTAAACAGAAAAGAGTAGAACATACACACACATATATGAAATGCTGGCTTGCCAGCATCTCAGCACAAAGCTTACCCAATTGAGGTCTTTCTTCAAACATAGTCTTCATAATACTACTCAAAGCCTACACTTAGACAACCAAAATTATCATCATCCTCATTATCATATTCATTATTATTATTGTTATTATTATTATTATCATTATTATTATTATTATTAGGACAAATATTTTCATAACCTTCATCCATCAATTATGATAATAGCCTTTTTATTTGTGTGTGTGTGAGGGGGGGTGTCAAGAGCCTCATGATGAGGTCAGGGGGTGTTTGCTCAAAAAAGGTTGAGAACCAATGACATTAGGGGAATACAATATTCGGAAAAGCACAAATAAGGCATTTTTATGAATACGTTAATTGGACAAATACTTCTATTTGTTTCTATAAAAATATTTCTATTCGGAGACCACACCCCCCAGAATACACTCGCATTTGAGAGCAGATACTCTGCCCCCTGGTCCCAGGCTCTCATTCGGGAATAGATACTCAATTCTAGTGCCGGCACCAAGGGGGGGCATTCAAAGGCATTGCCTCCCCTAGCAAATGTGTTTTGGTGGGGGGGTTATGTGTAACTCTGTCTGGACTTCCACAGAAGGTAACTAAATCTCTTCAGCTTATTCAGAACGCAGCCGCAAGATTGGTCTTCAATGTTCCT
>JBBKCR010064983.1:0-10301 GCA_037577295.1 Ladigesia roloffi | reverse complement strand
CACACACAACGTGGTCCCCCCCCCCCCCCCCCCACACACACACACACACGCACACACACACACACACACACACCCGTTCATCACTAGTCAGTTTCTGACTTGGTCAGAAACTATTTGAGATGTCCATTGTTGGTATGTAGGTGGTGTAACAAGTGTGTCAGGTGTTGCTTTGGGTGTTTACATACATCACTGTCCCTGCTACAGTTGTCCTGTTGTCTATAACTGTCCACTGGCAAGGTGGGTGTTTCCAATAAAGTGGGATTTAAATGGAATCGGCATCGAATTCCATTCTATTTCTTTTGGCTTGCGATTCTCTTCCACTCAGCAGAAAGTGCTGACCCCAGACCTGTGGTTAACCGTTAAACTGTAAATCCAGCCATAATCCTGGATTCCGTCTTTCATTAAGAAGCTTTGTTTAGCATCCGCTCCACATTAGACCTCTTTAGGGCCTTTTGTTTTGTTTGCTTGGCGCGAGAGTTCGTGTTGCCCAGGGAGAGAAGTGCCTGGTTGCAGTTTACTAGAATATCTGTGGTTAACTGAGAAAACCAAGAACTGGCGCTCGGTTCTGGACCTCTGGACTCAGCACCGTACCCTCAAACTCTCACCTACCCCCAGACAGCCATGAGAGGCATGCGGTCCTGCGAATATGCCTCAAATATGCTGCATAAAAATATCCTGGCGGGGCTTCAGCAGCTCCTCTCGAAAAAAGGCGAAACAGATTCTGCCTTTTTTGGACGCCTCTCCTGTTTGGCCGGTGGACATGGAAGGTCTCTGAGATTTGCTACGTCTGGATTTGAATTTATTTTGGACTCCCTGTTGAAATTCGGCCCTTCGCAAATTTCCGAGCTCATTTCGCAGCCTAATCAGTTGCAGTTGATGGACTGCAGGGTCTGCTACCAGGGTCAGTTTTTCGGCATGTGATTTATTCGTACGTGAAAATGATGGCTCGCGCCGCATGGAAGGGTAATTCCGTAGCCCCGTTGCCAGCCTAGAAAGACTTGAACACAAAACAATCCCTTTGCAAGACCTTACACTTTTGTTTCCAAATCTTTTAACATCTGAACCCAACGCAGAATGCCAGAAGTCCCCAAGAGCCTAGGGCAAGATCTCTCCAACCCCAAAACTCTTGAGGCCAACACTGTCCATTCCTAATTTTATTCAACCCTGAACCCAACATAGTTGACCCCAACCTGCATTTGACCCCAACGCTATAGAAAAGCAACACAATACACCACAAACATCTCTTGTCCAAAACATCTGAGCCTCTCAACCCTGAACTCCTAACACAGTCTCACACCTAACTCTCGTGACCATTCCCCATTTTTACCCAAACCTGAACCCAGTAATGTTTCTCCCCAAACCACAATATGACCCCAGAAAGCGTTGCGCATGAATGCGTTCAATGACCGGCATTCATTGAACACGTTCCTCTTTTTCGCGAAGGCTGAATTGTACGAATTGATTTTCAAATTCTGAACGTAACCGTGAGTGATGCTCACACACTCTACGTTAGCAGCTATACTGATGGGAAGTTTGAGTCTTTTCAGAGAGATGGCTTCTTTCAGCTTCCAAGCAATCTGTAGCCTCATATTTTTGCATAACTATTTTTTGCAAATATTAAGGCTTTGTGCATTGATAAAGTGGAGAGTGGCTCTCACTTGATGGGAGTCGGCTCTTCTGATTCACTACAAAGAATCGGCTCTTAGTAGCAGGCTGGCACAGGAGCATGGCCGGTGCTACAAGCTTATAAAGATAGATATTTATGTTTAGTGCAGCTAATTACTGAGTTTGAGTATTAGAATTGTACTATTTTGATAAGGTTTCAAAAAAAGACAAAGGATGTTAGTTTATTTTAGTTTTGTTCTTTTCTGAGATCTGTTCACACCTCAGAATTGGGTTTTAATGTAATTTATGTTTTTGATTGGTTAGTCATGTGGCTGATAGAAGGAGAAGATTGAAGGAGGTTCAGACATTGTATTTGAGCTGTTATCATTCAAAAATTTTAACTATGAACAAGAACTACTTGATTTTTATTTGAATGAACTGTATTTTGAACTAGTCCTTTTTCAGTGTGAACAGGCACAACACTGACCCCAGCACAGAAATGCTACTGATGTGAGACCCCAAACAACTGTCTTATCTTCTCTGACCTTAAACAACTGAGCCCAACAGAGTCCCTACAAATCCTTAAACACTTGAACCCAACACTTAGACAGGAACCTTTGTTCCAAGCACACTTTCCAAACATAAACATGTAGTTCCTCGCCAACCCAAAGCCACTGAGCTCAACGATGTCTCTTCTCGACTCTAAGAGCACAAAACAATTCCTCCTAAACCCTAAAGACCTTAACCTAACAGGCCATTTTCTAGCCCAACATCTGTGAGTTAAGCCTAGTAGTTAATCTCACAGAGCTTGCTATTCCTTTCTAACCCTTCCAATCCTAATCCCGAACTGGAATTGTGCCTAGCACAGTTCCCCAGCAAGCCTAAACACCTGAGTCGGGTACAGCCCCTCTTCAACCTCCAAAAAAAGTGAACCTAACACAGTCATTCTTCAAACATGTGAGTAGGTGCTCAAGCTTCTAGTGTGCACAGTTATATTCTTCTGTGTACCCAGAGAACATGAACACCAGAGTTCCTCTCAGTTCTCAACACTGGAACCCAACACAGTTCCTCTCTGTTTGTAGGTCAGTCCTAAACACCAGAACCCAAAAGTCCCTTCAGTCTTGAATATCTTAAACACCAGAACCCAACAGTCCCTTCAGTCCTAAACACCAGAACCCAAAAGTCCTTTCGGTCCTAAAAGCCAGAACCCAAAAGTCCTTTCGGTCTTAAATATCTTCAACACCAGAACCCAACAGCCTTTTTTGTCCTAAACACCAGAACCCAACAGTTCCTTCAGTCATAAACACCAGAACCCAACAGTCCCTTTGGTCTTGAATATCTTAAACACCAGAACCCAACAGTCCCTTTGGTCTTGAATATCTTAAACACCAAAACCCAACAGTCCCTTCGGTCCTAAACACCAGAACCCAAAAGTCCTTTCAGTCCTAAACACCAGAAATCAAAAGTCCTTTCGGTCTTAAATATCTTAACCACCAGAACGCAACAGCCTTTTCAGTCCTAAACACCAGAACCCAACAGTTTCTTCAGTCATAAACAAGAGAAGCCAACAGTCCCTTCGGTCTTGAATATCTTAAACACCAGAACCCAACAGTCCCTTCAGTCTTGAAAATCTTAAACACCAGAATAAAACAGTCCCTTCAGTCCTAAATATCTGAAATACCAAAACCCAACAGTCCCTTCAGTCCTAAACACCAGAACCGAACAGTCCCTTCATTCTAAAATATCTGAAATACCAGAACCCAACAATCCCTTCTGTCCTAAACACCAGAACCCAACAGTCCCTTCAGTCCTAAGTATCTTAAACACCAGAACCCAACAGTCCCTTCAGTCCTAAGTATCTTAAACACCAGAACCCAACAGTCCCTTCGTTCTTGAATATCTGAAAGACCAGAACCCAACAATCCCTTCTGTACTAAACACCAGAACCCAACAGTTCCTTCAGTCCTAACACCTAAACTTAACAGAGTCACTACACACCTTACACACCTGAACCCAACTGTCACTTCAGTCTGAAATATCTTATACACCAGAACCCAACAGTCCCCTCAGCCCTAAACACCAGAACCCTGTCCTGAACCTTACAGTCCCTTCAGTCTTAAATATGTTAAATACTTGAACCCAGTTGTCCCTTCAACCTAAACACCTTAACTCAACTCAAGAAGTCTTGAAACAGGACCTGCTGAGATAGGTTATATTTATCGCCTGTCCTGGTGACTCTATAAGGGCATGGAAGACAATCACTCACACAAGTGTGGACAGTGTGACTCTCTAACTAGCCCTGGCAGGCCATGACCCTTAACCTTTATATGAATGAGTGAAGCACCCTCATCGTTCGCAGGTCTTCCATATCCATTTAAGTAGTGTTTTGGGTATGTGTGTGTGTGTGTGCATTAGTGTATGTGCCGCCTGTTCCATGTCAGCTTTATTGAGTGAAGTGTGGCTCCAGCTTTACTGATCAGGGTTAAAATAATAGGTGGCTTTAGTGAGTGACATCTGTCATGTCAGCACATCATTGCCCTCTGTCCAGCATTTCTCCAGTTGAGATGGAAAAAATGAGTCTTCACTGTGTAGCTCTGGGTTAAAGCCTCCAGAGCAACTCCTCCCTACCTCACATTTCAAAATAATGATGATCAGTGGTCAGGAGAATATGTCATTCTTGGAGAACAGCTGTGAAATTGAAGTCTTTTCAATGTCAGAACAAAAAATACCCAGAGGGATATGTTGTTTCTCACAACTTTGTCTCACCACAATTAAATAATTTTCCAATGAAGAAATCATTAAAGTCTGACTTGTTTCTTTTTAAATATATGGAGCAAAAGAAGAAGATGGTTCTTTTGTTGATCTCAACAATTTCTCAGTGTTCTTCTCTTTAACAGCCTTATTTGTAACTATTTGATTTAGTTTGTCAAGACTTGGATTTGATTCAGGCAAGAGATCAAGTTATCTTTTGATCTGAGATAAATAAACATCAGAGCTGTGAGAGGGTAGAAATTTCCTTCTGCCAAAATGAAAATAGCTGTAATGGTTGACAAAATCCAACACTCTGAAAGCAAAAATGTCTGTAATGGACAAAAAAGCCCAAAACCCTAACAGGTAGTTAGCATAGGAATCCTCAAAATTATGCTAATAGTATGGTGCTAATGAAGCTAATAGCATGGTGCTAATGAAGCTAGTAGCATAGCTTTTTTTCAAATAGGTTTAATGGTGTAAACAGTTCAAACAATCTTTTATAGTGCCATATTTTATAGTGCTTCCACTTGCTGGGTCCCTTCTTTGCTACAGCAGTTATGACTTGTAGAGCGAAAGTGCTGAGCTAACATTAGCCGTGTTCTTTACTGTATCTTTTATGCTTCAGTCCTGCTGAGACCCGGGACAGGTTTTTTTCTGCTGACGTGTGTTAGACGGGGAGTTTCTTTTTTAAATGACAGGACTGCACAAAATGTACCATAAATTTACATTTAAAGTACAAATAACACATATAAGTGTTGTCAGAGGACCCCTCTCTGGTCAGGTCATGTTATATCCAGTTCAGAACCTCAGACCTGTTGGTTGGGTGGGTTCTGAATGAGCAGGGAAACAATTGCTGGTGTCAATTTTCTTGTCTATGATTCTGATGGTGATAAATTATGATTCTAAATCGCTCTACCCTGACTACCGAACGTGATATTCTAATATTCCACTGTAGTGTGTAGACCTATCAGCCACAATAGGAACAACACTGACAGTGAATGTTGTTCTCTTGGTACAGTAGCTCGTTTTTGCAGTTTCTGAGTGTTTTCTGTTGTTTTTGTCCTGTGGATGAACCCTCTTGCTCGTGAATGAAACCTACGGCCACAATGGATCCATTTTTGCCGAGCTAATCGGAGCTGCCGGGTCTGGAGCCGAGCCAGAGCCAGTGGAACAGGGCAAGTGTTCTCGAGTTAAAAATGAAGTCCCACTTTACAGCAGGTGGTGACTGCTGCAGAGACCAGATAGTCTGAATCGATTTTCAACTTGGAACCACCATGAAGGCCAATAACAAACGCTAATGACAGTTTGAGTGGAGCTTCAACATTCAGGTGTCAATGCTGCTGCGGTGCGATATGTGATATGGATGCTGCAGCACATGCAGCTAAGGTAATGTAATGTAATGGAGGATCTGCTTCCTGCAGGAAGAGCCCGGTCTTGATGAACATTGTAAAAGACCACATAGCTGATCTCAGGTCAGAATCACAGAATAGCACTGGAACGTCAAGCCAGAATTCCATTTGCTAATTGTCTTGTTAAAGGTCTGACTCACTCAGACTCGCTCAGTATCCCTGGTGGCTCTGGAAGAAAGGAGCCCAGATTACAGAGCAACAGCACAAAAGGACCATCGATTTGTTGGCAATTGAATGTGCAGAATGTTATGGAGTATAATGAAACAGAATGTATTCTTTTAAAGTTTTTATGTAATGTAATATTAATATCTTGTGAGTAAGTGATTATATATATCTCACTGTATTTTTTGTGTAGTCCTGTAATTTATAGAGTTTTTCAGACTTCAAATATTTTGGTTCAAATATATATATATTTATGTAACCAAATGTGGCAAGAATGGACAGTGGAGCACTGGAAGAAAGTGATCTGTCTGATAAACCACATTTTCCTCTATGTCCTGTGGATGGTTCGGTGTGTGTATTTCTTACCTGGAGAAGAGATTGACCAGGATGTGAAGAGGGGGAGGCGGTGGAGGCTCTGTGATGTTCTCCTGGGAAACCTCGGGTTACTGTGGACTTTGGCATGGAACACCCACATAAACATTACTGCAGACAGTTTAGCCCATCATGGAAACACTGTTTCATAATGTCAGTGTCTTCTTTCAGCAGGATGATCTCTCTTACACTGCAAACAGTGTTCAGGAATGGTGAGGAACATCAAGAGCTCAAGGTGTTGAAATTGGACAGAAGGTCCAATCCATGGACTCTCCTCTTTAAAACGCACAGGACTTGTTGGTGCAAAACCACAGCAACTTCAGAGGCCTTCAGCAGTCCATACCTCAACAGGTTATAGCTGATTTGGAGGCGTGAGTGGGGCTGGAACAATATTAGTTAGGTGGTTTTAATGTTATGGCTGAATTGTGTATGGGCAGAAAGTGCAATTTTGTGTATTTTATACATAATGTGCAATTTAGACTGTTTATATTTTACATAGATATATGTATATTTGTATAATACAACTATGCACACTATATTACTAAATTTAATGCTATACGTATCTAGACTTTATATTAGCAATTTCTATTTTTTATACTTTAAATTTCCCACTTGTGGAACTAATAAAGACTTATCTTATATTATCTTACCTTATCTTATCTTTTTAACAATAATAATACACATTTACACAACCGTGTTGTTCGTCAAGTACTTTTTCCCCTGTTTTTGTCTGGTTTTACTACTAAGCCAAGCTATTTTTGTCCAGGAAATATACAAAAACAAGTCCATGTTCAGACTCACACACACACAGAGAAATCCAGGGCATCATTAAACTGCTAATTACAGCCTCACGATAAACCTCTGCCACTTTAGGAAGCATTTCCAGTCCCCACACGGTGTCCACAGCCACCAGCAGTGCTCTTTTCAGGGCCTTCACAAGACCCCTAGACCCATCAGGCCCGTCGGTCCTCATTAACTCCTGCGTTAATTCGTGTTTGACCAAACGTGTCGTTAATTCTCCTCAGCTGGACATATTTGTTCAGCCTGCATGTTTGCGCGCTTTAAATCCGTCCGCTGCCGCTTCGCAAAACATTCTGAGGCAAATTCCTGAAGGCGGGTTCAGCAGACCTTTTGCTGTGGTGCTCATGAGAATGATTTTTATTTATACTTACAGGACACACACACACACACACACATTCACACACATTCCAGACTGTGTCTTTTACCCTTTTAAATTAAACTGGACGGCTATGAAAATAAATCCTGTTGAAGTGGGATATGCTCGGTTATGTGAGAGAAAGGATGATGGAATAGTCCTTGTCAGACCGAGAGACTCAGAGTGTCAGTGTGTTTTAAATATACTGTATAACTGGAGGGTTGTTCTCTTCACTAGGTCGAGGTCGAGGTTATGACATTTTTAATTTGGAAATAACATACGCTCAATGGTTGTAGCCAACAAAAATGCGTAAAGATGCTTACAAATTAAGACATCTTTGCTAATTACACTGTTCTACAGTCTAAATGCTGCTTCAATACATGTACCAAGATTGTACTTTGGGTTGCTAATAACAAAAATAATACTCAAAAATGCTAATGCTAATAACAATAATTATATATTTTACTTACAAGTGCCTTTCACGACTCTCAAGATCACTTTACAGAAGTTATAAATGTTAAAGTATATCTATTAAATTAAACATTTATAATCTTTAAGAGTAAATTTTATAATAAATAATTGTTTTAAGTCCTATTTAAAGCAGACAGTGTTCTCCTCAGATGTTCACACTGGCGATAATTTGTAAGATACGGTTGTGGATCAGTAAGTCTGAATATATGCAGGCCGATGCCTCGGAAGGACCATTTTAGGTGCATTGGCTCTCATTTTTGGATGAAAAATTATTAATAGAAGTGTCACAAGTGTTACATTTATTTTATCCTATTTCATTGTTGAAATATAGAAGTGATTCTTTTGATTTAAGGTGAGCGAAGATGCCTCGTTTATGCATAACCAATGGCCATCAGTTCTGATATATTTGCGTAGGTGTTACCTTCAAATCACAGAAACGCAGGATAAAAAAAGCTGTTTATTTTAAGGGCGCAAAGTTGGAGACCAGAATATCCCTGCCTTTCTCAGTACCCAGGGTCTGTGTTTAAGTAAATATTAGCCACTATACTGTAGACATATTTAGTATTTGACTGTATGTTCGCATAAACTCAAATGAGTCAAATGAACTCAAAACTATCCCTGTACAGGTTTTTAATGAGAGCGTATTTTACTGCAATTATAACCACAAATGTACATGAATTTGTTGTAAGTTGCCTCACTTTAAATTAAGCTATTTCAGTGCTAAGAGTTTGCCCCCTTGTGGAGAATGTTCAGACTGCTAAACACAGCTTTCTAATTACCCGCATATACACTGTTTATTTAATAAAATTGTGAAGAATTAATTTACTAAAGAATTTATTTACTTTAAATTAATTAATTTAACCAGTTTAATGTTTTAGTGATCAGGTAATTATTTTTTATTGATGAATAATAGCATCCCTAATAGAATACGATACAATTCTAATACTTTTAAAGATGCTACAGCTGAAAAGCCTTCCAAATACATCACAATGAATTGCTTAATAGTCCAACTAAACATAACTAAACATATATTTAAAAAATCATGAAACATTCCTTAGCACTGCATTTGAAATTACACCCAAAGAATATTAGAACATTCCTCAATATTCCAACCAATCAGACATTGTGATGAATATTTCAAAATTCCACTACATTTTTACCAAAAGTACATGACAAACAACACTGCAACATTAACCAGCATTTCCCTAAAACTACACATGGAGAATTTCAGAACATTCCTTATCATTCCTTTTAAAAGCCAAATAGTAAATTTTACTGGGAACAGCATTGATAACTTTATAAAATTCCTGAAAAGCAGGAAATGATTACCCCCAGAATTTAATGGATCATTCCAGAGTCCTTAAACCTCCTGAAACAATTGTATCACTTCTTTTACTTGTAATAAGAATGTTGCCATTAAAATGACTTCAGGATGAATGAGAACCTCCAGGCTAGATGAGATATTGAATCTGGTGTTATTGCGACCACAACAAATAAGATAGATTAAACACTAGGGAGCCATCAACTGGATAATCCATTAAGATAAACCACTTATTTCTTGACGAGGTTAATGATGTAAACAGGAGCTTGCGGGTTCCGTGTGCTGGAGCTTGGTTTTCATTTCGTTGGATCTTCATTGAACCCCAGAGCTCTGAGAGTGTGTCTCTTTAGACGGCTCAATGGAAAATTCATCCTGAAGCCAGAAAAGAGGAAAACTCACTTAGAGCTTTATTGATCAGTAACTGCTGCCCGTGTATCTCAAAACCAAAACTGTGTATTGTACAAGCCTTGTGGGGCAAACCGTCTCCTCCACTTGGCTCTGGTTGAGTGAGAAGGGAGTTAAGTTCTGGGAAGTGGACCATCGCGTCAGCTTGTTCCTTCTGTAATTGAACCGCTAGCTAAATTGGCTGTTAGCGGAATGTTCTGTTGAATGTGTCGCAACAGAAAAACCCCGAGGAGCTCCTGCACTCCCACCAGTCCACATCAGTTTAGCTGAATTCTATGTGTGAAGTACTTTCCAAAACAGACATCATCCAAAAAAAGGGTCCTCAGAAAAACAGTACAAGGGCTAAAGGAGGGAACGGGAAAAAGCTGAGGACTAAAATGAACCAAGAATCAGAAGAAACCTTCTCTAATAGCATGAGGAAAAATGGTCAAAACACTATAGTAAGTAACACTGAGGAACAACGTCCCAAATGGAGATACTTTCTACAAAATATCTTTGTCATACTGAGGGGATTTCATGAAATCAAGTAAACAAATGTTTTACTGACTGGCTGCAAAGAGTTTAAAGACACCAGGAGCCTAGATAAAGGAGTTCCAGCCACTCAGCATTCAGCACCACCAGTATACTGATCACCACCCCATCATCTGGA
>JBBKCR010064944.1:0-10301 GCA_037577295.1 Ladigesia roloffi | reverse complement strand
CCAATCATCGCATTCCCAGTTACACCACGTGTACAGACACACCAATCAGCATCCATCACTGGTTATGTGTCCCGCCCTGGCCCCGAATACACACACACACACACACACACACACAACAGAGATAGAGGATGTCTGAGAGAGACGCTGCTGCATGAAAACTGCATCAGTGTTCTCAGTTATAGTAACGTGCATTTTATTGTCAAGTAACGGTAACGGCGCTTTAACGGGGGAAAAAGTAACTGGTTTGATTACTTGTTACTGAAAAAAGTATCGCCGTTAGTAACACCGTTTATTTATAACGCCGTTATTCCCATCACTGGTTATATATACACATATGTACATTATATAAGGGCTGGGAATTTAATGCATTAATATTTTTTAATGCAATTAACGCTTTACATCATATTCCTGTTCAAAGTTTTGAGTAAACAAAGTTCAGTTCAAAGTTTCGACTCGAACCGAGTCCCAGATCACTGCTGCGTGAGCAGCCAGAGAGCGCAGTTTGGTTCACAGTAAGCGTGTGAGATTTCGAAGAAAAAAACACCAAAATGGCTAATAACAGGTTGTCCCATGATGTCTTGTGAATGTTTTTACCGATTCTGACTCTGAAGGGAATATTTTTCTTTTGGAAAAGTGGCAGCAGGAAAGAGGGGGTTGGGGAGGATTGGGATGGAAGTAGCCGCATTAGCTTTCTCCATCCAGAACCCCAGAGGGGCGGAGTCTCAGCGCTGTGGCCAGAGTGTGTGTGTGAGCTGAGAGACGTAGTTTATCAGAATTTACAACTGTCATATACTGTAACCTAATTTATGGGTTTGATTAAAAACCTGGTTAAATATATATATTAGGGCTGTCAAGTGATTAAAATTTTTGATCGAATTAATTACATGGTGTGGCGATTAATTGTATATATATATATATATATATATATATAGATTCATTCAAAATTCAAGATTCAAGAGAGTTTATTGTCAGCCCAGCCACATACACAAGTACACAGAGGGTTTAAACAGCATTCTCTGAAGCAAACAGTTGTGGACAAAGATGGACAAATTTAAGAACAAGGACATACAAAGAGCAAAGAACAAAGACAACTGCTGCAACATTATATTGCAGCATCTAGGCAAAAATATATAAGTACAAAACAAAGACATGCAAAACATGAAGAGACGTCCTCTTCCTCTTCTGTAGGATTATTTTATGCTCTCCAGATTTGTAAGAACTGCAAAAAACTGCAATTAACTGAGTGGCTTGTTTTTGTCTACATCAAAGAGGCAAGATTTACTTAAAAGTGTAACCAATAGTAGTAAAAAATGAACATGTAAGATAGACCAAAGGTGGGATACACACTGTGAGGATTATACCTTTGATTCCTTCTTTACTTTAACTTTCAAATATGGATGTAAATGTACTTTGACGTGTTTAAATCATTATATACACACAAGCCAGGCATCTGCTGGAGAATCAAAGGAATGTAGTTTTAACCTGATTTCTCATTTACTTACTAAGCATCAAAAAAGTAAAATGTCTGTACTGATAAAATAAAGTATAAAAATGGCCAATTGGGTGTATTTATATATTTATTTTTAAAAAGGCAGAACATATGCGGTGTGCCAGATTGTGGCCCGTGATTAAACCTAGTATTGGACTTAACTGCTATGTCAAAGGTGTTGCACCATTTAATCTGACCCAGGAGGGTCTCAGAAACTGGACCAGGATGGATAAATGTATCCAGATGTGCTTTCTAATTAGTGAATGTTTTATGGTGCAACCTTTAGTATAAAGAGGCACCAGAGCAGCTGCACTTAAGTCTACAGTAATTAAGCTCTAAACCAAGAACTGGCTACAAGGTTAAAGGGGTCTGGAGTAATTTCGTTAAGCATTAGAGATAAGTAAAATTTTATGAATGGATATTTATCCAGCACAATACATTATGGGTAGAAAAATGATCTCACACACTACACTATGGGGAGCCCCACCATGGCTTGTTGTTCGGGTGGTCAGGGGACTGGTGGGTAGGATACTTGCATGTGGACCAAGAGTTCATGGGTTCGAATCCTGCCTTTTGCATACAAGCACTGGGTTCCTGAGCAAGACCCTTAATCCCAAGTTGCTCCAGGGAGACTGCCCCCTGTAGGTAGAGAATGGAAGCTGCTTTGAATAAAAGTGGCTCCTAAATGCTGTGAATGTAAATATTCTGGTCCTAACCCAAATAAAGGAGAGCTTTTGGGCAGCTGGTGGCCTGGTAGTTAGGGAGTTAAGCAAGTCATGCGTTCGGATACCAGGGGTGCCACTGGTAGACCCTTGAGACAGATATTACCCCCACACACTGCTCCCCAGGGCCTGCACTGTACACTGCTTCTCTCTTCTGAGTCAACTCAGGTCAAGTAGGTTTTTATTGTCGTTTCTAGCATATACACAGTATATAGTAAAAACTAAACAACATTCCTCCAGGACCAATGTGCAATACAAGAACAGAACAGAACGGAAGTGTAAACAGGGCAGAACAATACAAATTAACAAGACAAGACAAAACAATGTTTAGTGCAAATTGATTACATTCAGGGTAAATACAGTACTGACCAGTACTGTACTGTATTCGGGCACCAGATATGTGCAAAGATGCAGAACAGAGTTTATATGTGCAAAAAAATGGAGGACTTTAATAAATATGTGCAATTAGGATGGCAATAAATATAAATGGGCAGATTAAAATGGATTAGATGCAGAAAATTTATTTCAGACTGATTGCTGTGCAAAAGTGGACAATTTATAAAGCACACATACACAATGCTTATATGTTGCCTATATGTTGCTTAGAGTTTGCCTATATGTTGCTTATATGTTATAAAACGATAAAAGTTTCGCATTGTATGCATTTAATATGCATTTTATATGCAGTTTGACTTCCATATAAACCTCATATGTAGTTGTAACTGCATGCAAAATGCATATTAAATCCATACAATGTGAAACATATAGTTTTACAACCTATAAACAACAAGTAAGCATTGTGTATGTGTGCTTTATTCATAAATGAAGAAAATGAGAAATAGGCCACTTTTGTTGTGTGTGCAACATTAGGTTTTGTTTCTGGCAGTATAAGACTTTTAGAGGTATTATATATTTTATTTTCATATGAGTAAAGCTCCCTATTTCTGAACTACTTGAGCAGGGAATACATGTTCTCTGGAGTAGTGCCCTGCGTGAGACTCTTTTATCAATCCCGCCACCACCTGACCATTATAACCCGCTCCCTCTGAAATTCTGACCTTTTCCACCAGCGTTCTCTCTGTCACTCCTGCCCGCTCCCAGACAATACAGACCCGTTCCAATAAACAACAATCTAATGGAAAAGTTTATTTATTTCCATATTTCCATTCAAAGCGTTAAACTTTCATAGATCATGGATTCAGGGCCCAAAACTTTGAATGGAATTATGAAAATAAATAAACATTTTAATTCAAATTTAATTCTAAAAAACATGACATTCTAATTTATTGGAAAGGGTCTGCAAATTTATGAAGTCAAAAAAATGAATGAAAATATAGTTATTAGGGATTACGGCTGAAACGAGTATCCGGTACGGATAAAGGAATTTTGATGAGTACAATTATCATACGAGTAACACTAGTCAATATCTTTTTTGTTTTTTAATTCATGCCCTGAGTGACACTTTCTTGCTGTATTTTATAAAAAACTAATAAAGTTAGTTTTGTTATAAATAATATTACACATTAAGCTACACACACACACACACTCTCTCTCTCTCACACATACCTGGTGTGGAAATAAATAAAAATAAAAAAAACTAAAATAAATCACAATGATCATAAAAAAAATTTAAACTTAAACAAAGAGAGTTATGTTGAGATGAAAACTACTGATCTGAAGCTCAATGCTGATGCTGTCATGTAAATAATTTTCTAATCAGCAATAAATATAACAATTTCTGATGAATACGTATCAATTGCATGCTTAAAATAACATACCGGTTAAAGCCCCGCCCATTTCAAGACAACCCGAACCACTTCCTGGTTAAACCCTGCCTACTTCCAGGATAGTCCCCGCCTAGTCCGAGTACAGATACAGATACAGATAATTAATTCATCTGGTTAACAGATACAGATAATGCTGTACTCGCTCATCCCTAATAGTTATAAAGTTAAAAATGGATCCATGTCCTGTTATTGTAAGTGAGTGGCGCGAACTGGCTCTTTCACAGAGGACGTGAAAGACAAAGAGAGACGCAAACAGCTCAGTGAGACCAGTTTGTAGTCCTCATTGGTGAGGTGGGTCGAGCTGGATATGAATGTTTTGTTGTATCCTTCCCTCCATGTATCTGCTGTAATATCACACCATTATTTTTCAGTTATACGTTTTATCTCCTGACACGCATGCCTGAACCTCCAGAGCTTTTCTCTCAACCTGCCTTGTTACAGTTGTTGGATGTGGCAGGATGTCTTTAACATTAAACCTAAACCTGCCGCATGAAGCAGCAATGCCATGCTTAAGAATGTCAGTAAAGCCATCATGCACAGTTCACCAGATTTGGTAGAAGCCACTTGGTCAACATTTAGGGGGAAAATTGTTTTTCCCTCAATCCTGAGTTCCCGGATTTGTGCCCGTTGTAGTCCAGCTCTTTTCTTTTTTTTCTGTTACTGTTTTAAAGTGTTTGCATATCTTCAATTTCCCAAACTTTAGTTTGTTTTATATTCCCCTTTCTTCATTTTATTGACAACTTTAACTGCATCCTCCATTCTGCTAACAATTTTGGGACCCACTGTCTATTTTTATCCCAGCGACTGTCTCTTTTGCTCCACCCACGGCAACCATAAACCTTACAATTACATGCTTTTCACTGAGTGGAAACTGTTTGGGAAATTGCTTTTCCTGTTCTAGTATGGCTACAAACATGCAGACAGTGGTTTGACATGGTTAGGGTAAAGGGTCCTTTGACTGAATGGGCACACATTTGCACAAACACACTCCAAAATCTTCTGGGTAGTTGTCAGTGCAGTCAACGTGTCCACATACTTTAGGTCTTATGGTATAAAATGTCTGCAAATATATGTGGCCATCATTCAAAGACTTCTATTTGGGGGGAAACAACTCACATCTCAATCTGAGCCGAATGTTTGCTCGTGCATATATTTTGGGGATCGGCCTGAATTTCGGCTTAATCTTGTGTCGTGCATCGTGTAGTGTACACGGGGTAACATAAAGCGATTACGACCAGTTCCCGAACAGTCATCTTAGGGTCGCAAGAAAATCAAACCTGTTTGAAATACTGGTTGCCACTCGTGAGGGAAACGCGCTGTTGAAGCATTGCCACAACGTATTTAAGGCAACTCCTCCCACTGCGCATGTGCAAACACAGAAACGGAAGTGAAAATGCGGAGTTGTAGAACTTGTATAATTTTGGCAAGCTCATCCGAGACTTGTGGCCCCACAAAATTATCACAACCCTGAAAAGAGTTGTAAAATTAATTAAGAGACAGTACTGGGTCTACATTTGAGAGTTGCTTGCAGGAGTGGAGGAAAAATATTGCTCTCTTGTCTCCCACAAAGTATACAAGTTCCATGAATAAATTTTATAGTTTGTTTTTATGTGGGGAACAACATGTGTGGTTGGCGACCTAACCCAAAGATGTTTGTGTTGCGCGGGAGTCTCATGGACTCCACCAGCCTTGCTTGGGGGATTCAGTGGGTGGAAGCGGGACAAACCAGAACAGATGCAGCGTGAGCATGTCGGCAAACACACATTTCTGCAGGAGTGGGATAAAATAACGCACAGACCCCACCCCACGTGTCGTGTATGGACGTACAGTGTGAGCAGTCAGGTCGCATCAGAGAATCGGGACGTACAGTGTGAGACCATGAATCATGAGCTACAAACTTCTCACCCCTGTGATTCAGTCGTGCAGTTTGAGCAGGAGCTGAATAGGCGACTGAAAAAAATCTACCGTGTATGCCCTGCTTAAATAATTTTTAATGGGAATCCTGACTGACCGCCCCAGCATAAATTATGGATCTCTATTTGGAAGCTGTAATTCTGCTTCCGCTCTACAGGGTGGACCATTTATATGGATACACCTTAATAAAATGGGAATGATTGGTGATATTAACGTCCTGTTTGTGGCACATTAGTATATGTGAGAGGGAAAACTTTTCAAGATGGGTGGTGACCATAGTGGCCATTTTGAAGTCGGCCATTTTAGATCCAACTTTTATTTTTTCAATAGGAAGATGGTAATGTGACACATCAAATGTATTGGGAACAATGTGGTGCTTGATTTTAACGTAAATTTATTCGTTCATGAGTTAATTACAAGTTTCTCTTTGTTTGCAGCCGTTGACATGTCGCAGAGGTTAACACATGAGAAGGAGAAAAAAATTGTGTTGATGTCTGGTGAACGCAGTATCCAGGTCATTGCTGCAGATTTTAATGTAAGGCACCCTACAAGACCACCCATCTCCCATGCTACAGTTAGCAAACTGCTTGCTAATTTTCATGAAGCTGGTTCGGTGTTGGATTTGCCAAAATGTGGACGTATGAAGAAACATCAGTGGCTGTCCTAGCTTCATTCAGCAAGAGCCCACAGCATAGCACTCGATGCATGTCACTGGAAAGTGGCATTAGTCGAACATTCGTTTGCTAGATATTAGCTACTCACAAATGGCACCCTTACACACTCCAGTTACAGCAGCCTCTCAACGAGGATGACCCAGATCGGCGCACTGAATTTGCAGAATGGGCAAAACAAAAATTGGAATAGGACCCTCAGTTTGCACAGACGATTTTGTTCAGTGATGAGGCAAACTTTTATGTGAATGGTGAAGTTAACAAACAAAACCACCGCTATTGGTCTGACACTAACCCACATTGAATGGCCCCAATGTCTTCCGATCTGACACCCCTTAGACTTTTACTTTTGGGGTCATCTGAAGGCAATTGTCTATTCTGTGAAGATACAAGATGTGCAGCACCTGAAACTATGGATAGTGGAAGCCTGTGCTAGCATTTCTCCTGCGGTGTTGCTATCAGTGTGTGAAGAGTGTGAGAAGAGGGTTGCATTGACAATCCAACACAATGGGCAGCAAAATTTAACACATTTTATAAGTGGTCAGAAACTTGTAAATAACTAATGAAAGAATAAAGTTACAAGCACAACATTGTTTTTTCTTGTGAAATTCCCAATACGTTTGATGTGTCACATGACCCGCTTCCTATTGAAAAAATAAAAGTTGGATCCAAAATGGCCAACTTTAAAATGGCCACCATGGTTACCACCCATCTCACATATACTAATGTGCCACAAACAGGACTTTAATATCACCAACCATTCCCGTTTTATTAAGGTGTATCCATATAAATGGCCCACCCTGTTTATCTGTCTCCAGATCTGTCATGGTGCTACTGTAACCTGCTTGAGTGTGTAATATGTATCATAGGCCTGGTAATCAATAAGATGGGAAGGGCTCCTCTTGTGAGTCTTGGTTCCTCTGAGTGTTTCGTCCTCATGTCCTTAGGATGTTTCTTCTTTTTGAGTTTTGTTTCCTTTCAGTGTTTTCTATTCATTTTGTTTTCAGTTGCAGCTTTTCTGTGTTTCAGTTTTATCTGGATGTTTTTCCTTTCCAGGCTTGTTTCCTTGTGCCCGTAGTGATTTTTCCCCTTATACTTCTTAGTAAGTCTTGTTTACTCTCTGGGTTTTCGACATACTATCTTTGGGAGTTCTGTCAATGTTCCTCTCAGCATTTCATCTTAATGCCCTTAAGAATTTTTTAGATTTGGTTACTTTGAGTGTTCCTCATACTCAAAGGATAATTTCCTGCTGCTATCACCCTCAGCTTACTCATCAGTAATGTACCATAAAAAGTGGAATTGTAACAAATTCAGATACCACTGAATCTTCAGAAATCACTGAAGACTGTGTTTGTTGAAAAAAAATCATGTAGAATTACTGTCTGTCTATCTCTGCCTTTCTCTCTCTTTCTTTCTTTCTCTTTCTCTCCTTCACTCTCTCTCTCTGTCTTTCTCTTGATTCTCTCTGTCTTTGTCTCTTCTTTCTCTATCTTTCTGTCTATTCCTCTCTCTCTCTCTCTCTCTCTCTCTCTCTCTCTCTCACACACACACACTGTTTATGTAGGTCAGTAGCATTTTTAAAGCTTTAACACTCACTCCAGTCCTCCATCCTTATCACCTTAAGAGCTCACCATATTTTCATTTCTACTGAATCGAACAAGGTAGAACAAGGCTGTGTCTTTTGTTATTTTAGTAGTTTCTGGGGGAACTCTGGGTTGTTTTAAACAGGAGAGCTCAAAATCTTTTGGGGTTTTTTTCCAATCTGACATAAATCAACAGCATGGCTAGTATACCAGTACCAAAAATGATACATACTTAGTATATGTAAAACAGTAAGTATTTTCAGTGCATATAAAAAGAAGATATTTTAGCAAAGGCTAGTAATATGAATAATATTTGTAAACAAAAAATATAGGCCTCAAAAAAGAAAAATTGTTTGCATTTGTGTTTTTGCAGGAAGACTCTTTCTATTGATTGTTCCTTGTCTACAGGAACTCTATTGTTGTCTAGGATAATTCCGGGTTTCCCTGAGGTATCAACACGAGGTGACTCATGCGAGACTGAACGTTTTGGATCTGCACTGATTATGGCTAAAAGAAATACAGTAGTCTGCTTTTACAACTGTAGTTAAGCATAATCAGGATGATCACAGATGCTTTGGGGGAGTTTTGCCACTGCTTCTCATGAAAAACAACAGAATTTTAACAACAGAATAATTCTGTCTTGGCTGTCGGTGAAACTTTCAACTGGATAATTTCCTTAAAGACTAATCAAAATTCGCTCAGAAAAGTTTGCTGGAGCAGAAAATAAAAGGCACTATTGGTTCTGGAACTGAACCCAACCGAAGTCCTGTGGTGTATTGAAAAGTGCAATGCACCTGTAAAAGCCTACAAATATAAAGGGAATGTTTGGAATTATATCCCTCACCAAGCTTTTTATATCAGCATTGCAGAAAGCAAACATACACATGAATGAATATATATATATTTATTTATTTATACATATATATATGTGTGTGTGTGTATTAGGGCTGGGAATTAACGCAATAATTATATTAATTAATCATAGAAAAAAAATAATGCGTGAATGCCACTGGTCAGCAGACCAAAAATACATAATATTTCCAAATCTCTGCTGTGTAAGCAGCCAGACAGCGCAGTTCAGTTCACAGCACGCGAGTAAGCATGTGAGATTTGGAAGAAAAAATGGCAAAATGGTGAATAAAAAGTTGTGACTCTGAAGGGGAATATTTGCCTTTTGGAAATGACACTCGCGCGTCTCCCGGTTCAACTTCGGAGAGCATCTGCGCCGTAGCAATAGTAGCTTTAGCATTAGCTCTCTCCAGACCTCCAGAGGGGTGGAGTCTCAGCACTGAGGCCATATTTTGTGTGAGAGAGCCGGGAGAGGTAGGAGAGGCAGCAGAGTGATCTGGGTCTGAATAGGGGTCTATGAGCGACAGCCAATCCATGCCAGTGTGTGTTAAACTCCACAAGCTCCTCATTCTGGTTATGAGGGACTGATCAGTGATCACCTAAATCACATCTTATTTACTGAGGAAAAGTATAAAACACTGCTGTAATCAACTCTCCTCTCACAGTGAGACCAGCTGGATGCTGAAACACTACTAGAAGTTTAATTTAAGAGAGTAGGAGAGATTTGTTTTCTTTGAATGATTGAAGTTCTGTAAACACTGCATCGTTTCCCTTATTCTGATGTTTTGTAATTTCCTTTAAACTATCCTTAAAGAATAAAGAATAACATTTAAATTTGGAAATTAGGATAAAGATTTTCAGCAGTTCTTCAAAATGAAGGCAAAGACGTCCAGTCCAGTGAGAGTGGTCTTGATAATAGGCCCTGCCAAACTGCAAACATACTGTAGGGATGGTCTGCGGAACCAGTTGAGTGTATTAGTGGACCTAACCCTTTAAGCGCTGGGTTTTTTTTTTAAATACTGGATTTTTCCATCAATATTTCAAAACCTTGTGGCTTAAAAGGGGTTAAAGATAATGGGCCTGATTTTCACGGTCAGTCGCGTATTGTCTGAAGTCAGAAGCGCAGTCTTCTTTGGGGGAGGGGCCAGCGCAGAACGATGTAATCGCTGTAGGAAAAATTAACTTTGCGTCTGGCGCAAATTTCAAATAGGTTGTCCTAAATGAGAAAATTAGTCATAGGTGTGTCTTGGGCGTAGCATGCAATGAACCAATCAGAGTTCACACTC
>JBBKCR010064849.1:0-10306 GCA_037577295.1 Ladigesia roloffi | reverse complement strand
ATCTAGGGTGTGTGTGTGTGTGTGTGTGTGTGAGAGAGAGAGAGAGAGAGAGAGAGAGAAAGAGAGCGAGAGAGAGAGAGAAAGCGAGAGAAAGAGAAAGAGAGAGAGCGAGAGAGAGAGACAATACGTGTTTTAGATTGATTTCGTTTTTTTAGATTTCAATATTGAAATTTGTGTTTTTTTAAGTTGTGTGTGTGTATGTGTGTGTCTGGTTGTAGAATTAGTAGCATAGTTGACTTTACAACAATATAAATAGCTGGGAAACGCTCAGTCAATACAGGCGTGTACGCACTGTTCTCTTTATTATGAGTGAATATAACCAAGGATCTCCATCTCCAAAGGCACATGCACAAATTTCAGCATCAGTTTGCGTCCCACGACGAGCGGTTTCGGTTTTCTAATGTCTTTTTTCGCCCCCTAGTGTTTATTGTAACAGTAAGGTGGTCGTGTTTAAATTAAGTATGCAGAATACAGAAGAAAAAAAAACAATATGTAACCACTGTTGTAAACTATCCGGCATTGTGATATTTAGACTTTAATATGAAGATGGTGAACCCTTTTCAGCTGTATCCTTTTCCATTGTATTTGGCAGATTTCCCACAATAATTTTTGAGTGTTTCTGGGGGAATTTTATCACACAGTAGATATAGAATTAAAGAGGACACTGATTTGAGACGAGAATCTCACAATCTCTGTTCCAGTTCACCCCTAAGGTGCTGGATGGGGTTGAGGTCAGGGTTCTGTGCGGACCATTCAAGTTCTTTCACACCGTACTTATCCAGCCACATCTTTATACAGTTTTTTTTTTGCGCAATGGGACACATTCATGCTGGAATAGAAAAGTTTCTGCCCCAAACTGTGTCCAAAGAGTTGGATGCTTGGTCTTGTCCAGAATGTCTTGGTGTGCTGAATTATTAAGCTTCAATCATTTCATTTAGTAAGGAACTTAGCCCAAACCCTGAAAACCAGGTTTGTCCCAAAACTTTTGAGAGCAAAGCTGGAGTCTACTTTACAACAAGGCCATCTGGTGGACATAATCGTGCATTACATATTTTTTCAGGGTTTTCAGCTCAAATCCTAGCAAAACATTTGCTTATACTTATCCAGTGGATTATTTTTATGTAGCCTAACTGATGCATGTTCTAATGGCTTTGCGTTTATATTACCATAACGCCCATTAGATATATAGACTCAGAACAACACAGAGCCATATTTACGTCACGTACACTAAACAGACTACTCAACGCAATAATTTTTGGATAAATCGGATTGGAGACTGGAGGCCAAGCCCTCTTATCCAACATCAGTTCCTGGCCCCATAAATGCTCTACAGAATGAAATGGCATACATTTCCACAGAAACGCTCCAAAATATTGTGGAACGCCTTCCAAGAAGAGTGGAAACTGTTATAGCTGCAAAGAAGGGACCAGCTACGTATTAAAATCTCAGAGACGCTTTTAAGGAACTTTACTTTTCGGGTGATTTCAAACATCATACCTACCTTGACTACTCATCCTCAAGTGATTTTCCCACTATTCTCATTTTAGATTAGTCTTTAATCATTATGTCTGTAGTACCTATATACAACTGATCTATACAACATGCAATCATGTACACCTAACTACAATTTGGTTACAAGCACTTCACTTCACTGTAAGTTACTAATCTATAGTATGCTATTAATACACAGCATTTGTCTAGAAATCATACATATCATATTTCATATTGTTTTTAATGGACTTTATATTTTATAGTGTTCCTCTCTTTGAGTCATAAGGAATTTCCTCTTGAATAAAATAAATTATTATTCATTAATAAATCCTAATTCATTTGTTTATATTTTAATTCTTTTGTCTTACTATTTGCATAACTATCCAACATCGGTTTCTATGGAGACGGATGCTGAATGAGCTGAACATTTCTCCTTATGGCTACTTTCACATTCTAACTGATATATTAACTTAAGTAATTATTTGCTACAGTTTTGCTCTAGACAGTTCTACTCTGATAAAAAGTATCGTCTAGAGAGGCACTCTGTTGGGTGTAAATGCGGGGCGTTAATGGGGGAAAATGCAGCTGGTTTACAGTGGAGAAGCTGATCTGTGTATTTTTTTGTCGTGGAAATGACAGTGGGAGGAGAGAAAAACGCAGTACTGACAATCAAAAATAGCCTCGGTGATGTCGGAGAGACACTGAAAGTATAAATACCAGCGCCATACAGTCCAGAGGCAGTAGAGGAGAGAGTTTTCCGAGTGGAGTTACAGAGTAACTCCAGTTTTACTCCACAGTCTGAGTGAGAACGACGCGTTTAGCTAAAAGTTCACTGATGAAGGCTCAGGCTGGATAGTCAGTGTGTGACTGTTATTTTAAAGTAAAACCTGATTTTTCTAACTTTGAGTCTCTCAAAAATGCTCCGGTGGTGTGGTGTGGTCCACTTGCTGGTCTGTTTGTTCTGGACGAGCTCTTCCCAGCAGTTTGAAGCTGAGGAGACTATACCTGTTCGGCTGAATGGACATAATGGTGGCCGTGTGGTCAAAAGGAGCGACGAGCCTCTGCGCTTCAGACTCGGGGCTTTCGGCAGGAATTTCACTCTCAATCTCAGGCCGGACAGCAGCTTCATATCGCCCACGATGAATGTATATCGTGTGAGAGAGAGGGACTTCTCCTCCGCTCCGGCCGAGGGGCGAGAGCGAGTGAGCAGGCAGGTGCCGACCGGATACAGAGCCCTGAACGAAGTGAGAGATAGCGGGGCGGACCTGAGAGGCTGCTTCTACAAGGGCACCGTGGACTCCAGCGCAGACTCCGTGGTGGCCCTCAGTCTCTGTCACGGTATGCTGGGTTCGTTTATTTCGGAAGGAGAAGAGTTTGAGATTGAACCGAAGCGCTTGGGCGCGGGGAGCTCAATTGAACACTTGCATGTGGTCAAAAGGAGAAATTTTAATCAGACGCTTTTAGGCGCCAGGCGTTCATCTGGCCGAGAAAAGCGTGAACATCACACTGGGGGGTCAGTTACAGAGGACAGAGAAGGTACAGAGGGAGCGACCCCCAGACGCAGGCGCTTTGTGTCCTCTCCAAGATTTATTGAAACTCTGGTGGTCGCAGACACGTCCATGTCCAGGTTCTACGGAGACGAGATAAATGTAAGTAATATATATATATATATTTAAATATTTATACCAAAAATCAAATGGTGCAATGAGATCATCTTCATTTACCTTTGTTGTAAATGAAACCAAGCCAAGAAAATGTAATACATGTGTTATTTATGTAAGTTCAGTCGTTGAGGTGAGATTTATGGATGTGATGAAAGAGGACATGAAGTTAGCAAGGGTAGAGGATGCAGAAGATAGGACTAGGTGGAGACAGATGATTCGCTGTGGCGACCCCTTAAGGGAAAAGCCGAAAGAGGAAGAAGAAGTCGTTGAGGTATATGTTCAGGTAAGTGAGATCAGTGATCAGATAAGTGCTAACAGGTGTAATGTATCAAGATGCACCTTCTCCTAATTAAGGATGGGTTTTGTTTGAATTTTGCTAAATTTGTTATGGATACTGATGCTGCTTTTTATTATATAGATTATATAGATTATTATTGTTGCCATTGTCTGTAATTTGGTGCAAATAGATTTCTCAACCCTATTAGAATATGCTAGAATGCATCAACACTGCATAAATATCAAAAGCAACACCATTCGTTTAAGAATTTATCCATATTTCAGTATTGACCAGTTTAGTACCAGCTCTTAATATTGATCCCTATTGCTATTATATTTGTTGTAGTAAAGTGCACACACCACCTAAACAGAGAAACAAGCCTAATATCATATTTGTACTGAAACACTAGAAGCCTCTGTGTATAGAGGTTTTTAAACATGTTTCGGTAAAGCAACTAAACATTACGTCTGTATTGCATGCTTTGTGGTCTCATAATTATGACTGCAGAGTATCTAATACCATGCAGTAACGGCTGACTATGGAAGTTCGGCTTTCCAAAGCATAATATGTATAATTTACTTCCTTTAAACAGCACTACATTTTGACCCTGGTGTCAGTGGCTGCTCAGATTTACAAACATCCCAGCATTAAGAACTCACTGAACATTGTGATAGTAAAGATGCTGGTTGTGGAAGATGAAGAAGTTGGACCATCCATTTCGAGCAATGGAGGTCTGGCTCTGCGCAGTTTCTGCTCCTGGCAACAGCTGTTCAATCCATCCAGCCAGAGGCATCCGGAGCATTATGACACTGCCGTGCTGTTCACTAGAGAGGTAAGAGGCGAAAGACGAATCCAGACAATGCTCTTTGTAGTGACAGTTAGTCCAAACAAAAAGTGAAATTCTCCCCTAATGACCCCCACCACACAGTGACGAGGGTTGTAGTTCGCAGGATACTAACAGGTGGCTTTAGGCTTCCAATGCATGTTAGACATATTAGTATTGCAGCTCCACTGCAAAAACGTCAAGCAGAGGTTCTCTCAGTGTTGTAGGCCTACTACTGAACTAGTCCTGTGAAAGGTGTGTACGTTTTATTTGTGTGCTGAACCCAGCTCAGATATGATTATAATCTTGCGTGACTTTGACTTGTGGCGTCTGCGGTCTGGGCAAAGGGTGGAAGAGATTTGAGGCTTGTTGTTAGGGCTTATTTCAGATGCTACACTGTTAAATATTGTCACTTGATACATCTGCTGCCTGCCAGAAATATTTATTTGCTGCACTTTATTATGGAAACACTGACAAATATGTTGCTTGCTCATCATTATGAGGGGAACGGAACGTGTTTAAAAATTCTCTTCTTGTTTTTGTTGCCTACAAGGATGTATGTGGCCATCAGAGCTGTGATACACTGGGTGTTGCTGAAGTGGGGACTATGTGTGACCCTAAAAGGAGCTGTTCTGTCATTGAGGACAGTGGACTGCATGCAGGCTTTACAGTAGCTCATGAACTGGGTATGGACTTCTACATGGTGTACTTACAGATGTAGAGTAAAATATTCTTTACATCTTTTCAGCTTTAAGAGTGTAATGGCCATTGCACTTCTGAAGCTGATTATGTTGAAAATAGTAAACACATTAGCAGTTTAGTCAAAATGACTCCACAAGCTAATTGCTGGTTGGAAACTGAGGAAGCAAGTATCTTAACAGCTACAATATTGTTTTAGATTAATCCGCAAAACAGCTCTTGCTTATGTTCATGGTCCTTTTAAATCAGTCCTCAGGAACCCTCAGATGGTCCACATGTTTCCTTTGTCCCTGTGCTGAGTAGCATTGGAAAGATATGTGGACTGATGTGATAAATGTTGTACGTGGTACTAGCCTAGTGGGTAAAACACTTGCCTCTTAACCTGACGACCACAACTTTCTACCACTGTGTCCTTCAGCAAGACGCCTAACCCTGTAATGAATGATTGTTGTCTGGATAAGAGTCTCAGCCAAATGCCACATTACTTTATTTACTATCAGTGGGCCCCTAAGGACTGATTTCAGAACTACTGACTTATAAGGTCTTCTGAGAATGTCTGTCGGCTAGCTAATTAAATGAAATATACTCTTGGATTCATTGATTATTAAATTAAAGTGCCCCTAATGACTTCAGTATTTTTTCTTAGAAGATATGTTTACAGTAGTATATTTCTAAATTGGTAAGAATTTTTGGTACTTATCGACACACTGGTGAATCCACTAATATGATTTTTGTCACATAGGCCATGTGCTGAGCATGCCTCATGATGACTCCAAGAACTGCGAGAGGCACTTTGGACATGTGGCTCAACATCATGTAATGGCACCAATATTCAACGGGTTCAATAAGACAATTCCCTGGTCACCATGCAGTGCGTTCTACATCACGGAATTCTTTGACAATGGTCACGGTATGTACCTGGTCCAGCTCAAACATGGTAGTCTATTTTAGGACTCTCTCTGTAGGCTAGCCTTGTGCAGTCATAACCTTGTACTGGCTGTTACTTTATATTTACTGTACAAGAGGGTGTTTGCTGGAAAAGTCATTAACAAGTCCGTCTACATCCACAAGGAGTTCCCCTTCTCTCTTTACAAGAATATGTTACTGTATCCATGACACAGAAAGCAGAAATGAACCAAAGTCTTGCAGATCTATCAATAATTAGCGAGTCATTGAGTTTCTTTCTTTTGAGTCACTCAGAACCTATTTTTGTTGTCCCATTCAGAAATATGTGCCTCTGAAGTATTAGAGTAATATATTTTGCCCTTTAACTACTGTAGCATTTGTGATGGGCTGTGGCCCATCTCCCCCACATGGCTCTGGTGCTCATTTGGATTTTACTCACTTGCCCAGATGTGCATTCCTGCAGGTTTCCCTAAATGTCAGCCGGGGAGAGCCAAACGTTCCTACTGTTACACAATACTCAGCCTTCTAGATTTACGACTCATTCTCTCTCTGGGCTTAATGACAGGAGACTGCCTGCTGGACGCTCCTGAGAAGACACTGCCCTTGCCCACTGAGTTGCCTGGACTGACTTATAGTCTGGACCGCCAGTGTCAGCAGGTCTTTGGGGAGGAATTCTTATACTGCCGCAACAGCTCAGCTGCCGAGGTGTGCAGCCAGTTGTGGTGCCAACAGGAAGGCCAGTCTATGTGCACCACCAGAAATGGAAGCCTACCCTGGGCAGATGGAACGGAGTGTGCCTCTAACAGGACATGTTTGGATGGCGTGTGCACCGCTATGGAGGAGATCATGAAACCAAAGGTAAAAAATATTATGTAAGCAAATTAGCTTCACTTCCTTATTTGGCTTCCAGTTACTGTATCATTTCATAATATTTAACTAGTTAATCGTAAATATGGAAAAAAGTAATTGCGAGTCAACCCAATAAATAATATAAAATAAAAACACTAAGTCATCAGTTTTACAAAGAAGATTTTTAAAAGCTACGAGATAAAAGCAAAACTTACTTTTGAATAGAAAATGCATAACATCTTGAAACCTGAGAGAATCTCTGTCTTAAGACAAAAATGTAGCTTCAAAAACTATTACACTGGAACCCAGTGGTGGTGCTGGAGGTAGGACTCATGGTCCAGAGGCAAGTATCCTACCCACTGAGCTACCTCCACCCCAGAGTAATTGAATTCACTTTTGCACAGCACACATATCGCCATTTTATCCAAGTCCCTCTCTGGTAGTAACTTAATGGGAAATTGTCCATTTAACAGCGTGTGTTTATCTTCCATCGCTAGCAAGTGACTAAGATCAGGTCACTTCTTCTTGTGGCATGCCATTCGCTGTCGTAGCATAATCATGCAGAGGGGAGTTTAGTTTGCAAATTAATCGCGCGATCAATTTATGTTAAAGCGTTCTAGAAAATATATTAACGCAAAGAGTTAATGCGATATTTTTAGAAGCGCTAATAGTTTTTAAATCAGTTATTTATTTATTGATTTATTTGTGAGTGTGCGCATATATGGTTAGGGTTAACATACATATATATAACCCTAACCCTATATATACACTCACAAATGGCAATTAATTCTGTATATTTTGTGCCCGCTCTATTCGGTAAGACGTGAGACAAAGAGGGCTTTGTTGTTTACATAAGCACTGGAATGTATATGAACTATGTCTCTAGTTACTGTTCATCGGTGGTGGGGTTCGTGACTATTCAGTGTAGACCATTTTATTTACCATAGTAATTTAGTACCGTGCTTGTGCTCATGGCATATATTATACACAGCACTAATGTGAACAACATGCTCTGAACTTTACGGGCACATCCATGAGCTCAAAACTCTCACACAGTCTGACTGTTTACTATCACCAAAGATCTCAATCTTGTGGATGTCAAGTAATTCCTCCCTAAATTCTAGCAGTATGTGGACTTTGCAACCAGAGATGGGGAACGTGCTGAATTGTCTTCACACAAACATTGCTGGCACAAACAGGGCTGAGCCCTACCCCTCCTACTTGGCTACCCAGACCACTGTTATGCTATTCCCACTCCTCAGGCATGCCAAACCCACTCTGAGACAGACACAGCACACAGAAACCATGTCTGCACTTTAGGACAGTTGTGAGCATATTTAGGGAGGCTGCATCTTCTGGCTGCTTGTAGAACATGGAGAAGTACAGGGCATCAGTGACTGGTTAAAGTGCATTAGTGGTGTTAATTTCTCGAAGACCATCATCACACTCCCCATCCATAAGTCATGCATGACTTCAGAGGTGCATATGCTGCTGAGAATCTGAGACATTACCTTCAAATTAGGTGATAATGCTTCCCTGAGAACAGGGAGGCCCAGCTAGGGCAATCAGAAGCGTCCACAATCTCAGAAAATCCAGGACACTGGGGGCACATGTTGCATATTGCAGTACACTTATAAAGAACGGCAGAACATATCGCTCTACCTATAATGATGATGCCTCTCTCCAAGATGGACCTCTATGAACAAGAAGTCTTCAATGTCCTGCCACACTGACTATCCTCCTGTCGCATTAAGACATATCATCATGAAGTACTTCAAGAGGCACGTCATGAGGCAATTCAGTGGATCTCCTGCAGTGTGTGTATTGTCCCAACCATTCAGGGGATGCTGCGGTCAACCCCTTCACCTGGTCCCTAGATAAGGAAATGAGAATTCAGTTTAAAGGCTTCAATTCATTATTCAGCACAGTCATTCCTCAGTGTCAGATAAGAAAGCTGAAACTGCTGGGCTCAAATGGATCCCTCTGAAAATGGTTCCTGGACATCCTGACAGAGATCACAGTCAATCAGGATCAGGAGCAACAGCTCCTGCACCACCACATTTACCACCCAGGGCTGTGTGCTCAGACAATGGTTCATGGTGCTGACCCAAGCCTGAGGCAATGCACAGCTCAAATGATAAGACAAAATAAAGACATTGTTGTAACTTTAGGAGAGCATGGCATGATTATTCTCCACTAGACATCAACTTTTACACTATGAAGAATTCTAGGATTTTTACTAAGTTTTTTGGTATTTGCATCATGTTGCCCCTTTGCCAATACAGCTAAGAACCCCCCCCCCCCCCCCCCCACAACAATTCTCACAACAATCTACTGAGGGACTGTTGATTGCTCCTTGAACAGCTGCATCACTGCATGGTTTTGGAATTGCACAACTTAAAAAATCATCTGGGTACCAATTCCTGACTAATGCCAAAATATTGAGCTCCTGGATGAACAGTATAGCATTTTCAAACAGTTGACATGACATTTGTTGCAATTGCTCCTCCCTTACAATATATACAGTATAATAAAATAATAGTTTATAATAATAACAAACTAATATTTACATATCTTTTCATTTTGGAACCAAATCATAGAGAGTAACATACCTAAGAGTACTAAGATGTAATCTACCTACAAAGCCAAAGTGCAGTAATTATGCCAAAGCTGAAACTAAGAAAAATGGCTTTAAATTTTTTGTATTAGTATGGATATTGAATGGATATTGTAGTTACTGCAATTTTGACACCATCCTTTCTCTGAAACAGGACAACTTCGAACTTGGGTATTTTCTCACAAGACAAAGGAGATGTCCTAAACCACATTTGTAGTATTTGAAGTCAAGTTTGACCTAATATGAAGTTTCTGCATTTTGGCTTTTTAGGGCAGTATTGGTATCAATTAGCAATACCATAATCGATATCGGTATCAGTAAAATCCCTGTACCAATTTCCATCTGGATCACACGTAGCATCTGCAAACATTGTTGATGACCCACTCACCCCTCCCAGACCTTCATCTTTCTTCTTCCATCTAGCAAAGGGTTTTGTAGAATATGGGGCTTCTCTGCTAGGATGAGATAATGGTTTCCTCCCTAGGCAACACACAAACACAATCCTGAACTGTAGCATGGAACAACTGAGCAAGAACCACAAGCAAAACATGACTTGAAATCTATATATTGTTTATCCAAGGGTAAATATCTGTGTATTAACCCCTAAATGAAATTGCAAAGCTCTAACTCGTATAACTTGTGTAAAAAAGGTTAAAGATTAAATAATCCAATTTACAGGTTTACACTTTACCCAGTTGTAGTTGATAGTCTAAAATATGTACATTTTTTTAGTTTAGCACTGGAGCTATGAGACTTTGCTACCAAATCAATAGTCACCTATAAATTCTTGTTTTTTTTTAAACATCCTCAGACTTCTCTCAAATAAATCACAATGAATCTAGTTCTTTATTAAAGTGTTGCAGACCTGTCAATGCAGTTTAAGACTGTTACGGGGCGTGGCGTGAGCCGTGCCCCGTAAGCTACCTCTGGTGAGGGAGAGGGATCCAGAGACAAGCAGGTGCTCCATTTCAGGGGTTTTA
>JBBKCR010064829.1:0-10306 GCA_037577295.1 Ladigesia roloffi | reverse complement strand
CTTGTATATACGCAAGTTATTATATTAATATAATAAATGAACGATTAGTCAACTAATCGCTAAAATGCGGGAGTGTTGGTCAACTAGGAATATCTTTAGTCGGGGGCAGCCCTAATAAGTACCAAACCTTCTACATTTATCGAAGCCCAACTCGGAGCCCTTTTAGTAACATGTCAAAAAGTTAAATCTGAAGTTCAACTTCCCAGTAATCCTTCACTATGTTCAGAACACATCAGTGTGTGTGTTCTTTTCACACAACAGAAATCGTGGCATTATCCTTCAGGCTGATCAGCCACTGCCAGTACACAGGTACCACACTTTCTGCAGTTGACTCTGGGTTCTTCACACTAGTGTCAGTCAGTAGTAGTGGAGAGCAGAGGGGTTCTCCTGTTGAGGTCTTTTTTACAGGAACATCAACCTGTGTGTTCTCCTCAGCAGGTCTCTCCTCAGTGACCTCTGTCGGACTTCATAATTTGACCTGCTGGATGTCAGACAGTCATCATCCTCCACACAGTTTCTGTTACAGTCCTCTTTCCACACGCCCATGGTCTGTTCCTCTTCACTGTTCTAAATGTTGATCTTCCCCTCGCCATCTCCCTCATAAATAGTTGAACTGTCACTGCTTCACACCTCAGGACTGCAATTGCACTTTATGTACACTCAAATCAATACTGTAATTCTGTACTTTACTGTAAATAAGATTTAGAATGTTTAAATAGATTTAGAATGTTTATATTGTTGTGTTTTTATGACTGTGTAGGATCTCACATCTCTCTGTACGGAGGACAAAGAGTGCCTGTGGCAGGCCCTGGACTGTGTCACTCCAGGGAACCACTTTACGGATCAAGAAATGGAGATGCTACAGATAAAGAAGAGATTGTGGGCCTCATATCACGATGGACCCTGGGTGAACCCTCACGATCCCCAAAAGGCCCTTTGTCTTTGAAAGACTCCAGACCCCCCTGTCACACACATACCCCCACACACACACACACACACACATGCGTGAACTTGGGGGCTACCCTTTGGTCAGCCGAAAGTAAAACCTTTCTTCAAGCACAAAGGACACGTTTTCGCTTTACCCCAAGTCAAGTCTCTAAACATGCTTATTGCCATTCAGGTATTGTGTGGAGGTGACCAGCATCCTAGATCACAGAACACTCAGTGAAGTACAACCTCCTTACATAGCATCCTAGGCACTAAGGGCCTACTTCAAGACCATCCATCAAGCTTACAGGCCATGTGCAGACCATGTGCTCTAAGTCAAAGAGTCCAGTATTCAATGTGAAATCCGGATTTCAGTGACTGCAACGCGCAAAAGAATGAGGAGTGAAAATGACTATAGATGGGTTATATCAATTAGAATGTGCATGCATGTGTTGACTTGAAGAACTTGTTTGAAATACTTATTATGGAATAGTATCTGTTAATGTAGCCGGGATGCTTGGTGTTTGGACTTTATATGATACTCTGCTCAACCTGAAACTCGGTCTAACAGTTTCCGACAGCTACGGTGAACACTACAAAAGTTATCTAACTTTATCTTAATACCAATTGATTCTATATAGACGACAATGTGAGGACTCATCTCCCCATCCCCCTCCCTCACCTCGGGGGCATCTCGAAGCCTTAGCTCTGATTGGATGAAGGAAAATCCATTAAGGGGGGGGAAGAGTTGACCCTTAAGATCTATTTAAGAACCAGACACAGTGGATCGTCTCTCTGGCATTTTTCTTCTCTTGCATTTTTCTCCTCTTGCCTTTTTCACTCTTGCATTCTACTCTTCTTTTGTTTTTCATTTTTCGGGGCTCCTTTTTGCATTATTTTCGGCTCGGTAAAACCTTCAACTCCACGCTTTCAACGACTCATCCCAGCGACGGCAACGCTCCAGTCCCACATTTTTCTTGAATTTGATTAAATTTGGTGCAGTATCTATCGCATATGCTTAAACTAGTTGGGAAATTGGACCGTTTTTATGTCTTGTTGAACTTGTTGTTTGGGGAACAGCTGAATCACTTTCATGCCTTATCTTTAGTCTATCGTATCTTATACCTGCTTTTATGTGTGGAATTAATTTATTGTGTGTTGTGTATATGTTACAAGTACAGTGTCTGAGAGCTCATTATCTGTTATATAACTGCAGTATAAAATCCAAAGGCTAGACATTTAAAGGGTGAAACAGACGAAGCAATCTTTGATTCTTACCTTAATGCACAAAAGCTAAACTAATCCAACTGATTCCGGAGAAGCCGATTCGGAACAGTGGCACGAAACTTACCTTTGGTAGAATAAAATCCAAAGGATAGCCATTTAAAGGGCGAAACATACGAAGCAATCTCTGTTTCCCACCTTAAAAGGCGTAAAAGAGCTCATAATTAATTTATTCCAACTGATATCGGTGAAGCAAACCCGGCACAGTTGCACAAAACTTACCATTGGTAGAATAAAATCCAAAGGATAGTCAGAAAAAAAAGGAAACAGACGAAGCAACTTCTGTTCTCCATCTGAAGGCCTAGACAGCGCTAAATGTAACTTTTGAAGCAAAACCAACCAAGTAGTTTAGCTACCTATTTGGGAGGGTTATAAGTTTGTGCCTGTTTTTCTGTTAAGGAAAAGCAAGTTTGTCTTCTAGCACTGGGCTAGAAGAGGTGTTTCTGTGGGTTTTCCTCTTGTTCTTGTGGCTTATTAAAACACTGGGAGGCTCTGGCGCCATCTAGACCACATATTTGGATCCTGCTGAATAGGGTTGTTAAGTTTTAGCTCGGTTTGAAGCATGTGCTGTTATGTTTGGTGGTAAAATCAGCATAATGTGGTAGCAGAATACACGTGTCTGAAGCTGTGAAGATAACCAGCACATGGGGACTAGCATAGCGGAAGGCTATCCACACCATTTGAGGCTTTGTACTGTGAGATCAGCCAGGAAGTGACTCAGGCAGGAAGCGAGGCCCTAGGGACCAGGGTCAGTAGACCAAGAAAATTACCACTGCCCCCTAGTGGACCACCCCACCATACTCAACCTATTACACTCCCCCGTTGCGAGGCTTACTCAGGCAGTGCTGCCTAGTTGTCAGATAGTGAATCACTGTTAAGGAATTTAGATACACTCATACTTTGCTTTAAAACAGAAAACCGCCTTGTACCCTGAATTGTTGTTTGATAATCAACCAGTCATTCGATAATTGCACTCAATCAATTAAATTGAAAACCATTTAGGAGATTACTCCATTTAGGAGTCAACATCCGGCAATAAATAAATAACTAGATAGGCAAATATTTTAATCTGGCTGACTATTAATCTTGCTAGTCGAACTGACACTGGGATGATTAACTAATCAATTAAATAATCCTTCAATTGTAATTGATTCCAAATTTTGATTAATTACATAATTGAAATAAATTAATGAATTAATCAAATTGATTTAAAATAATTGATTAATTTTAATTAAAATAATTTTTTTGGGGAGGGATTTAATAATAAATAAAAATTGAAAATAAAGGAATAAATAATTTATTTTCTTTCACATATACATACACTTTGTTTTTATCTCCTGCTATCATCCAGTGATCCTAGTCGTATACCCGCTGATGTGCTTTGGTAGCGACCACTGCATCTTCAAGACAAGGGTCAACTCTCATTCTTCATTCATTAGTGTCTCCATCTAGCTCTGCTTGCACAAGTGTCTGCTTTTCCAGTTCTATCAAAAGCAAAGGGTGGTCCTCAACGGTCAAACGTCTCAGGCATTGACGGCTGTGCTACACCTGTTACGAAACCAAGAAAAGGTTGAGCAGTGACCGGGGACCGTCATTACAAACTCTGGGTAGGCTACGGCCTCTCAGACAGTTGGGTGACACCGGACACTATCAAACCTTGGTTTCAATTGACAACCTTTCCCCAGCAAACTGCTGGGCAGTGCCCAGGACCGTCATTACAAGCTTTGAATAGACCTTGGTCTTTCAAACATTTGGGTGGCACCTGGGGAAAAACACAACATGGTTCTGACTGGCCCACCACCCGGCAGAGGGTGGGGTGTGCGCAGGACCGTCATTACAAGCTTTGAGTAGACCTTAGTCTCTCAAAGAGTTGGGTGGCACCTGCGCACATGGTATCCCGTCTTCCAAGTGGGGGTGGCACAGTTTTGAGCGCAATTCTGAGTGTGATTAGTGAGTCTGTAAAATCACCCTTCCCATCTGATATTATTGGAGTAAGTCTGACCAGCCGGAAGGGACTAAGTGGAAGTGACCCAGGCAGTCAGCATCACTAAAACTCCTTAGATTAAAACTACAGCTTAAAGTTCACACACACAGAGTTCCAACCAGTCATCTAGACAACTGACCCGACAACAGCAAGCTTGGCAGTGCAGGAAGGCGGTCCAGTATCCCAACATCTGTCAACATATTTCTGTCATTCTCCATTCCTTTCCTCTGTGCCTTTCATTTTCTTCCCCGAAAGACAGGGCTTTTCATCGGAAAATCAAGAAAAAGAAAGAGAACTGAACTAACCTACTCTTTGTACATTTCTCCCCCATTTCCTGCTCAAGCTCACAGCAAAGACTACCCTGACGAGCGACGCCGCACACTAGAGAAATCATTAACGAGGGGCTTAAACAAACTTCCCCCTTTGTTTGTTTAGCTCAAATTGTTGTCAATACTGTCTGTTTTCCCCCCCCTCTCCTACTGTGTGTCTACTACTGTCTACAAACTCAGGTCTTAGGTGTCAGCCTAGCAGTCCCCCTTTGTTTTCCTGAGGAGAAGCCCACGGCGCGTCCTTCTCCAAACATCAACCAAAAACAACCCCGTAAAGATGGCTGAGAGAAGGGGCCCGATAGAAGCACACATCTAAGAGTTCAACGTCAAGCCATCCCAGTACAAGCCTGGAAGCAAAGAGCCCAAAAAGTTGTCAGGACCTGGGGCTCCACAGCCATCACAAGCCCAACAGGACCTCACTCTGGCTCACATTCATGTGTAGCAACCCAAAAGACAAAATCTGAAGCCCATTTCATCCAAGAAAAAGAATGAAGAGCCCTGCAATGAGATGCATCAACTCCAACAACACTCTGAACATCATACGGCTCCAACAACCCTCTGGGAGCAACAATTTAAAGCCACTCAAGAGGATTTCAAAGAAAGTCTGCAGCACACAAAAACACTGTTAAGCACAGCTCAGGAAGAAATCCAAAAGAAAGATTTACACATTAAGGCTCTGGAGATCCACCTGCAACAAGCCCAGGATCAAGCCCAATGCACTGCTGATGAAAGCAAATTCATGAGGCGGAAGGCCAACATCAGACAGATGTAAGGAAGCTGGACTGAATACAAAGAGAATTAAGAATCTCACGGCAAAGGAAACAAGGATGGAATGAGACCCCTCAGGCCTGCTACAGCCGCTTACGAAAGGCCTATTATGGATCGCGCAACGAACCTGGCATGGAAGAGGGCCGCAATTTTTGCAGCCTTTTTCTAAATACACTTCACCCAGCAACTACGAGACGTAGCCATCAGGGCTTTCAACAAACAAAGAACCTCCACAAAAACAAAGCCTAAAACCAATGCATTAAGCATCACCTCACCGAGTCAAGAGCAAACACCAGGGGGTGAACAAGCTGAGACTCACTGGCAAGATCATAATACCAACTGGAAGACAGCCCCCATCCAGAGACAGAAAGGGATAGGACGCACCCGGAACCAGCAGGGGAACAAGTCCCAACGCCACCCCGGCAGGCAAGGGCCCTCGTACTATGGCCAGGTGCAGCTTTTCCAACAGTGACTCACAGGCCCAAAAGACTTAAAGAAACAAACCAGGCAGGCGCAGTACCCATGCAAAAGCACCACCCTTTGAAACCAGAAAAAGAGCACGCTGGAACCTACAAAATTAATTACCAATCCCTGAGTAACCTTAAGACCACCACTTGGCTATCATGCGTGGTGTTAGGCTGTCTTGTTTCCACGGCTTGTCTGTTGTTCGCTCTCATTCCCCCTAACAGACAAGAGAAAAACATACTCAAGGCCAACCCCTTAATTTTACTTGGATATTTTTTTCCCTTTTGTTTTGTTTCGTTCTTTTTAATTCATCAATTTTTTTTTCTTCCATCCACTAACCTTGCAGCCGGTCTGCAAAGTCGACTTTATTCCCAAACCACACCTGGCCGCAGGTCTCATTTTTAATCTCACCCCCCGCCCAACAAGTTCCTCATCACCTGAAGGATTCCGAACCCCCTTAACTCCGTACCTAATAACGGTCAGCTCCGTAACCTCCATCAACGAGTGCGTACTACAGTGTGTCCCCGGTTAACACATCTCGCCACGCTCATGGTCCCTCAGCTCCAAAGGGGGGGTGATGCTACTGTACGCCCACGATGTGTCATGGTTCCTCAGTTCCAAAAGGGGGGTGAGGCTACTGAATGCCCACAATGTGTCATGTGCAGGACACTGTGATGTGAGAACCACTGGCCCAACACACAATAGGAGGTGGATGGATGCTTCAAAAAATGCCTGATCTGCTGCCAAAAAGCACATCAACTACCACCACCAACGACCAAGTCATCCAGCCAAGCAGAACAAGCCAACTGGACAGTCGTCAATATGCTAATACAGCATGCGGCCTTCAACCTAAAAGACTGTGATGTAAAACTATCTCCCTTTCTCATAGTTATCAGGGCCACCCCCTTACAAATCCACAGGAATGACACCCGTCAAACTAAAGAACAAGCAACAGATGACTCTTCGACATCACGACCTCTCTCAACCTGGAGACACAAGCCTCAGCACCATGCATGCAGCCCAACAGAGTCTAGATGCCCATCTTCCACATCCGTGGAACCTGCCACAATCTGCTGAAAGAACGAAAGCAGGCGTCAACAGAGAAACCTCCCCGACAAAGTTCCAAGTGGGGGACTGATGTTGCTATTACATCTTCAGAGAAACAGCTGGGACCCCTTAAGTTTCAAGAGCCATTAAAACACACAAAAAAAACTGCCGACAAGTCGCCACCTTTAGCCCACAGGAGCAAGTCGAAAGGGGTCAAGAAACTACTATTGAATGGGTCCATCGGAATCACCTAAAACCTGCCATCACTAGCCCCAACTTAAATATGGGAAACCAAATTTGACCCATGAATCAGGCTCAGCCAAAGAAAGTCGGAAAAAAACAACATCCCCACAGAGAGGCCACCTGGTCAGAATCTCAGGTAGAACAAATGGGAGACTGCAGGTTTGAATACCAAGAAATTCTTTCCATTCTTAAAGCAGGTAATTTACATGTTATCAGCATTTACTTTATCTGTTTCTTCCCCCCCTTTCCTAAGAGACACCCATTTAGGACATCTCATACTGTCTCATATTTTTGCTTTTGTTTTGTTTTTCATTTATTGTTTTGGGTTGTTGTTTTAGTTTATTGTTTTTGACAAGAACCTGGGTGGCTCACGCGGGCCCGGGAAATTGTCGAAGAGGATCCATTTTAAGTTTATTTTAAACCTACTTTGTCTTTCGTCAGTCATAGCAGGCCACTGTCGAACAGCAACTTAACCATATCTCTTTTGTTTTTGTCAACAGGCCTGTCACATTCTACCCTCTAACCTTCACTGCCGTTCCAATCCTCCCCTTTTCGGGTAACCAAGTGGGGGTCACTACTGTGAAACAAAGATGCCCAAACCATGGTAGCGATGCCCTTTGGGCTTTCCTACGTCCTATATTTGTTCTATGTTGTCACGTACACAACCATACCCCAAATAATTAGAGAAGATGACTGACCCAAACAGAACTAAGTGGAGTTGACCACCGCGTTGAACATTTATAGGTATAGTGTTTTGGGCAGCTGCTGCGTTGGGTACGCTGCTTTAACATCAGGGTTACAGGCATTAATGCTGTCAGTTTAGCAACCGTGTGGCGCCACGTCAGTGAATTACAGGAGGAACTTCCCTTAATATGGGAACAAGTTAAGACCCAGAGCAAGAGTCTCCAAACTGTGGGCAAAATGCTACAAGGGACAGGTGTAGCGCTCAATAGCCATAGCACCGTCATCAACCAAACTATCCGATTGGTAAATCCGCTGTTCAGCGTCCTCCAACGAGAGACATGCACATACACAAATGGTCTCCATGTTGTGTAGGGTAGCTCCTCCATCTACAGTTTAGCTAGGGGTAAAATTCCACCCTACTTGGTACCATTGAGTTTAGTACAGGACATACTTGTGGAAGCCACTGATAGTACAGTCCAGCCGAATCAAGCTCATCGAGCCTACACCCTAGGGGGCGCCATTCCACTCCACGTCAACCCTAGGCAGCGGGAGATAGCCTTCCTCATAAACATACTCGTCCTAGAATCAAACAACATTTATCGGTTAAAAGACGTCCTAAATGTAGGCTTCTGGCATGGCAACACTCACTTCTGAGTCCACACCCCGGAGCTGGTGGCCTATCATGACAGCAACCCCGAGCTCTACTTCGCTTCAAACCTCCGTATGTGTACTCGAACCCAAAGACATCCATTACCTATGCCCCAGTAAACCTTTCATTCGAGACAAAACCTATGGCATTTGTGGTCTCGAAATGATGCGTTCTGAAACCCGCTGCGCGGTCGAGGCCACCCCCCCGATCTTAGGTTGCCACTACTCAGGCTGAAATCGTAGGGGATCAGTGGATCATTAATACTCCAACTAAAATCGCAACTCTCACGTATGACCAACCTGACACTGCTACTCGTGTCCCCCTACCTAATCAGACCCTCTGGGCCCGGGTGCCATCTGGGGCCATTCTTCACATAAACAACTTAGCCTTATACCACCTACCCAGCGAGGTAATTGAAACTGGATTAGAGATCTCTCCTTTCTTCAAACACTCGTTTGAATTAGACCCAGTCCTAGAGCAGTGTATACAGTATGAAGGGACGCACGCCATTGACCTGATTCCCCTGGAATCATCCTTAGAAGCCCTTAGCAGACAAACCCTAGAAAAAAAAAATCCATGGTAGCCCGCACATGGTCACCTGCAGACACCGCATTGTGTGTATCAACCATTCTAGGCCACCTAGTAACCTGGGGACTGGCCTTCTGGTTTCGCAAATACAAAGGAGTTCAAGGACAACTGGACCGATGCACTGCTGCATACCCTCGCATTTTCACACAGGCTAGAAACAGCCCAGAAGCCCCGGTTAGGGAGGAAGGCGACCTGATTGAAATAACCTCTGTACTGCCCTGCAAGGAAAACTCCGTCAGTGAACCTCTCTCCCCTCACACTGACTAACCGCTTAACCGGTCAGGACCAAAGAAACCTGATCCCGACGGCAGGAACCCACTCCTTCCTCGCAAGACCTAATCCCGAACCTTTCCTGTGTTACCCATATTATACTAACATTTACTTTGATTTGTGCGTCAGATATCTAATGTTTTGTTTTAGCATCGTCCGTGATTCTGCTACCTCACTAACTTTGCTCTACAGAGTCCCTGTCATAACTGACTAATGTTTTCCCTCCGGGACCCCCTTGAAGATCTACCTTTTCTCCTCTATTCTTTCCCTTTGGAAGAACTACCTCATGCCCCTACTGGCTCGCGCTCTCTCTCTCTCTCTCTCTCTCTCTCTCTCTCTCTCTCTCTCTCTCTCTCTCCCTCCAGGGAACCACTTTACGGATCAAGAAATGGAGATGCTAAAGATAAAGAAGAGATTGTGGGCCTCGTATCACGATGGACCCTGGGTGAACCCTCATCGCCAAAAGGCCCTTTGTCTTTGAAAGACTCCAGACCCCCCTGTCACACACATACCCCCCCCCACACACACACACACACACATGCGTGAACTAGGGGGCGACCCTTTGGTCAGCCGAAAGTAAAACCTTTCTTCAAGCACAAAGGACACGTTTTGGCTTTACCCCAAGTCAAGTCTCTAAACATGCTGATTGCCATTCAGGTATTGTGTGGAGGTGACCAGCATCCTAGATCACAGAACACTCAGTGAAGTACAGCCTCCTTACATAGCAACATTGCCCTGAGGTACTGTGCACTAAGGGCCTACTCAAAGACCATCCATCAAGCTGACAGGCCATGTGCAGACCATGTGCTCTAAGAACAAAGAGTCCAGTTTTCAATGTGAAATCCGGATTTAAGTGACTGCAACGCGCAAAAGAATTAGGAGTGAAAATGACTATAGATGGGTTATATCAATTAGAATGTGCATGCATGTGTGTTGACTTGAAGAACTTGAAGTCACCAAACCTTTTCGGAAGCAGGTAAAAGTGTGGCCAGACGGGTCTTCAGAGGCTCTACAGGACTGCTTTGACACCACAGACTGGAATATGTTTAAGCAGGCTGCCACCTACAA
>JBBKCR010064818.1:0-10307 GCA_037577295.1 Ladigesia roloffi | reverse complement strand
GCATTCTTGCTATGATTATCTTGGGCATTTCTCTGGTGAGGTTGAGCTAGTTTGGGGAGAGAGAGAACAGCTCTTGTGTACACTTGTACGTCTTTTCACAAAATAAAAACATTTAAGAAATATTCAGTAAAAACAAGAAAAGCAAGCCTTGTGTGGAGATCTCTTTTGTTTTGTTCACTGGCTGTCTAGCCACAGAGAGTTACGTGTCATGAGGGCAGCACAGTTAGTGTTTAGAATATTGAGTGAATAATTATCAGTTGGTGGAATTCTGTTTTTGTAGTTTCAGCCTGTTGAAATAACAGCGTTTTAAGAATGAGGTAAACGGGGTTTTGTGGCCATTAATGAGTTTAATGTATTGTATAGGCAGCATTGTCAGGGTTGTCACATGGCTCTGCCCCTGGTGAGGACACTGACAATCTCCTGAACTGCATTAAGAACTAAAGGGAGACTACAGATGTAAGGACTGGGACGCAAGCTATAATTATGATCCAGCCTAATACACACAGACAGTCCTCTGCAGATCCAAACTCCAGGCCTCTAGGGCGGAGATCTAGTTCACCGAAATACTAGATGCCCTGGGACTATTAATAGGCCCAAAGCTCGATCCACCAGTGTGAAGTATTCTAGCCCCATCTAGGTACCGAGCATCTTCTTGGATTTTTCCGGACTTTCTTGACTTTGGATTTACCCCTTTTGGATTCTGGACTTTGCTCTGTTTGTCCGTGGACTGATTTTCTGGTTTTTAAACTCTTCGCTTAGTTGTCTTATTTTTTGGCTCACTGGTTTTTGGGACTTTTATTTCTTCATTAAAACTTATTTTTCTGCATTTGGGTCTTTTCTGTAATTGTGACAACAGCAGTCTCAGTATACGATGTTTCGAGTTTACGATGTATACTTGCAAAAACATTTTTTTAAATCGAGTTCCGCCCTAAGCTGTTAGTCTCTTATTTACACGACTACGTTGTCTAACTGGTTTGATTGCGTTTACCTGAATAATGCGTATAATATGCCGAATTTGCAGTAATGACGCATCCGAGTAAGGGAGCTGGTGTCCCTCGGTACGTTTACCTGTTAAAAGTGAGTACATCCTTCAGCTTTTTCTGAGGCTTAGCAGTGTTTTAATGTTCTAGATTATGATTTTACCGTGTTAGGATTGGGAAGTGACCTGAGTCTAGATGTAGGGCTGGGCAAATAATCGAAAAGTAATTGAAATCGACATTCTTCTTCCTCTTTCTGCTTTTCCCTTCAGGGGTCGCCACAGCCAATCATCTGTCTCCACCTAGTCCTATCTTCTGCATCCTCTACCCTTACACCAACTAACTTCAAGTCCTCTTTCAGCACATCCATAAATCTCCTTTTCAGAACCAAGAATTGATCAAAATTTTCCAGGTGGATTATTTCAATTACCTTCCATTTAAAAACACGACCGCGTGTGGAGTCACTATTTTAATAAGAAAAACATAAAAAATAACTAATTTTGTTTCTAAAAGTGCAAGTTATTAAGTGACTGTTAATTTTTGGCAATGTGTGCTTTAAATTCAGTTCAACACTGATGTTCAATAAATAATCGTAGATAGTAGAAAGTGTGTTTCCTTCAATTATTTTTGTATCAAGTAATGCACCCTTCATTTGAAAATCTCTGACTTGTAATAAGTGAGCATATTTACCAAACAAAACTTGTCAGTGAACTATGAAGGCAAAATATACATAAATAAATAAATAAATAAAAGAATTGTTTATTTATCGTAATCGAGTTAAAATGTTCAGTTAATCGACATTTCGATTTTAGGCCAAATCGCCCAGCCCTATCTGGATGTACACCAAAATTCATGCCCCTCGAGTCCCCTCCTCCAACAATCGTTTATTTGGACAACACAGTGCCCTCCTGCATCCTCCAAACAACAAAAGATCACTTCTGAAATCAAGGCCGTCCTCAAGCTTCAAGTCCGGAGACGTGGAGGAGCTGAAGAAAGATGAAGAGTCTGATCAGGGAGGGAAAAAACACTTACAGGCTGAGACCGTAAACCAGGTAGAGCAGAACAATATCAGCAGGGTCTTAGAACCACAAGCAACAGTGGTGGGGTCTGTAAAGTGGGCGAATGAACTAAATCACTTCCGAGATGTCCTTCCTCCCATACTGCCGCCCCCGGAGCAGACTCCCCCATCTGCTGTACAGATCCCCATCTGTTTTTCACTTCAGACACTACATATGTTCAATTATCAAATCACTGCCCTTTCTATCACAGCCTCCAGCCTCCTTAGGTCAGGAGGGAACGAACAGATCAACGCTGGAAAGGCAGCGGGTCCAGACGGCATCAGCTCAATTCTTGTTACAGCCAGATCGACTGTCAGGAAATTGAGCCCAGAAGCTAGGGAGAGTTCCACACCTACAGAACACCTCTCCTGAGGTCCCAGTGACCCCACAGCTTCACGTTCGCAACAGCTACAAGTTACAGCTTGGATCGGGCTCCAAAAATGAAACCCGACCCAACCTGAGCCTGTGCACCTCGTGCTCAAGCCCAGCCAGCCCAACACATTACCACGTATTAAAAACTGTCGGGTTTACAGTTAGAGTTCAGATTCTCTGCCCGAACCCAATCCCGAACCGGGCCGAGGCGGGTTCAGGCAGAGAATCTAAACTCTAGTGCAGGCCCATCTGAACCATAAACAGACACTGGTGTCCATATGTCACACACCACACAGTCACCTTTTACATCTATAATGTCTTGACTATTCAGAGAATATCAGACATTCTGAGGTACTTTGCATACAGTGAAGAGGCTTCTATCAGATAGGGCACAAGCAAAATATTAAGTTTCTCAGATTTTATCTTTTATATCTGCAGTACTGAACTGAGCAGCTTTTCATTCGTTTTTAAGAACTGCTGACAATAGTTTTACATTCAGGGGTATTTAGAACTGTCATGCATCATTATAATGACAAATTTTCAGTTTCTTCATAGTTTTCAGATGAGTCGGACGTAAGTAAGCGTGTCAGGAAACAGGAGATCTTTATCTAATGGAAACCATGTTAAAGGTCTCAATGGTTGAGGTCTTCTCTAAAAGAGTTTATTTTCCGCACACAGTGATGGACTCATAGGAGCACTGTATATATATTTAAGGATGATGATGTTTATTATTATTATTATTAATAATAATAACAATAATAATAATAATAATAATAAGAAGAAGAAGAAGAAGAAGAAGAAGAAGAAGAAGAAATCACAGTAATAAATATACAAAAACATTGAAAAAGATTACCAAATGGTAATTATGTTCATTTGTAACACAGTTCACTAAAACAGCTAAAACTTCTGAATACTCTCATGACACTTTACATGCCAATACATTCACTATATTTGAGGCGGCATGCCAACTTGGGTGCAAATTATCCACAGGGGGCGCTATAACAGGCCATTATTTTTTTCTTTCCCACTGGTTTAATTAAGCTTCTGCAGGATTTTGACTTTCGACTTTACACTCATGAACACATTTTTATTGCACACTTACATATATTTCTATGTTTCTATATGCTATTTTCATTATATCATATAACAATTATTATTGTGGTTGTTGCTGTTGATGTTATTATTATTATTCTCATTATTTGTTTTTGTTTCTTGGTTGCTGTCCATGTTGATGTTGGTATACCCTTTCCTTCTCTCTTGTGTTCTTTCTCTTTTGTTTGTTGTTTTTCTTTATTTTGCTTAGTTGGATGTCAATAAAAATGTTTCATTCCACATTCTTCCTTGCCTGAAACTAAATTTGCTCAAAATCAACTGAAAAAATCACATTGAAAATTTTAGAGCTTATCTCACCTGTAAAACCCATTAACTTGATTTTGAGCAAATGGTTTTAGCAATTATTTTTCCAAAATATACCTCAGTTTTAAGGGCAAAAATTCATAGGAGCTCAGTCACTATCTGTCAATATTACTTTCTATTACTTAATATTATTACCGATCTCTAATAAGTGCAATTACGTTCTCCAAACTGCCCACTGTGTTGGTAGGATTCACTCGACTGTGTTACTGATCTACAGTATTTATGTCTGCATTCCTGTATAAAGAGTAGTGTGATTTCATACTGAGGTTTTTCTACAGATTATTTATTTAGATTTAATTGAGACGTGAATATCTGTTATATTGTTCTCATCTCTCTGTTTGTGTCTTCGAGGTCTTAACATAATCAGCTTCCTCCAGGATGACTCAAGTTTCCTCCCTTTCCTCAAAGAGACTCCTGAACTCACCTGAGACGAGGATGTCGTTTCTCAGGGCGCACACGGCGTACTCCGACTTGGTGAACTCCGGATGCTTGGCCAGAGATCTCCACTCTCCGGTTACGGGGTCGTAACACTCAGTGTAGGGGAGGTTAAACCCCCCCAGCCTCTCGCAGCCCCCCACGACCACGATCACCTCCGAGAACCCCGTGGACCTGCGGCACACACAGAACAGCGCAACTACGTCACTGACAGCATGCAAGAGTGTGTAAAGAGAAGTGTGTGTAAATATTCCTCTCCATATAAACACTCTCTGAATGTTGGGGGTCACTAGGGGCCGTTCTTCAAAACACCACGTTTAATGCGCATTTTAAATGGCCAACATTTTCCTTTCAACCCAAGTAGTGTGAATTCCTTACTATAAGCCGCTACTTTTTTTCAAAATTTTCTCAGTGTGGCTACTGCATGTTTTTTTTTCCACGATGACAAAAAACATTTCACCTCGTAACCAGACCCGCCGCCAGACATGGATAAAATACAAATAACTGTTTCATGGTCTTAGCCAAGCTGAGCTGCTCTTTTAAACCGATGTGATGAATTTTAGCTTAATAGCTAAAATAATAAAGCTAATTAAGGTTACCTGGGTGTATAACGGTAGCTGTAAGCACCACTGGAGTGTATTTAATGTTTAAATAACCCTGTCAGTCAGATGCTGATGGTGATAACGGTGGTACAGTACCTGCGCGGTCTGGTTCGCGGTGACATCATCTCGTTTCCGAGCACGTGGTAGCGGCGAGCCTCGTGCAGCAGCTGGTAACATTCCGGAGCGTTCTGGATCAGCTGGTCACATTCCACCTGAGGATGCAGGACGGGTTCAGGGACATTCACTGTTATATGACAAATTACTCAGTTGGGTTTTTCTAGGGGCACATTAATGTGTTTTTATCACCGTAATACTTTATTTATTTACATTTACAGCATTTATCAGATGGTTTTATCCAAAGCGACTTCAATTCCCTACCTACAGGGGGCAGTCTCCCTAGAGCAACTTGGGGTTAAGGTCTTGCTCAGCTCACCACCCAGCTGTGGTGCTGAAGCTAGGATTCAAACCCATGATCTACCGACTAAACCAAACGCTATTACCCACTAGGACTATATCGGGTTTCAGACGCAGGCCGGGACAAAAACAGAATAGGATAGTTTAGAAAAACACGCCCACTTTTTTGCCCTGAGCCCCGCAGCAAGCGAGGAGTGTTGAACACAACTCGCGACTTGTAAGAGAAAACACAAACCCACCGGCGAGCGCAGCGCATGCCACATTTGGTCTGAAACCCGCTTATATCACCCCATCAGTGTATGTAATAAAGTGGTTGAGGACAGAACCTCAGTGATGACCCTAGCAGTTGGGATTTAAACCCACAACCTTCTGAACACATGGGCAACTCCCTAACCACTAGGCCACCAGCTGCCCTATTGTTATCACAACAAACAATGCAATAACATAGATATTTTATTGCTAACGATTTAGTGGTGGATTCAGTTCACTCACCGTCTGTACGAAGTAGTTAGGGTGGAGGAGAGGTAGCCTGACGTGCTGAAGCAGATCCTTAAGCAGGGGTTTGCGTGAGTCCACAGCATGGTAGACCCACCGCATCACTGCCTCGAACACCGCCTCCTCCCGGGCCACGCTCAGCTCCTCACTGGCGATGTACTGCTCCAGCTCCTCGCTCCGCAGGTCCAGGAACTCTTCGTGCTGCGAGACCTCTGGGAAGTTCTGCAGTGCGTAGCCCCGGCAGCGGGACGCCAGGGGTCTGAGGGAGTGTGCGTCCGCGAAACGCTGCAGCCCGAGGCAGTTACAGGGGTCCAGCTGGTCCTCCAGGAGCTGGGTGCAGGCGTCCCGCAGAGCGACAATCTGGAAGAGGCTGGAGGTCTCGAGCAAGTGCTGGACATTGTGCGTGGTGATCCTGGCGTGGCCGGTGTAGACATACTGGAGAATGATGTCCATGGCCTCGGCCTGGATGCCGTTGATCTCCACCAGCATCTGCCGGCTCTCGCGGTGCTCGTTGCAGAACATGGCGCGGAAGTAGCCACTGCAGGCGGACAGGACGGCGCGATGGCAGGGGAATTCACGGCCCTGAACGCTGATTGCCACGTCCGTGAACACACGGCTCTCGCGGAACTCGTTGAAGACCCTCAGGATGCTCTCTGAGTGAGACGGCCCCGAGGAGAAGTCCAGGATGTCGGTCGGGGTCTTGGGTTCAGAATCCAACACCTTCCGCTTCAGGGCGGGCGAGGGACCGACACCGGCCGGGTCCGCAAGGTTCAGGCGCCGGTCCAAGATCAGAACCATGACTGCGTTTGGAGAGAGACGTTCGCACGCTACTGTCGGGTCACCGCCTACAGATAAACACAAATACCAATAGATGAACACAAACAAACACCAGAAGGAAAAGGCAAACAAATCCCAACAGGGAAACACAAACAAATCCCAACAGGTAAACACAAACAAATCCCAACAGATAAACACAAACAAATCCCAACAGGTAAACACAAACAAATCCCAACAGGTAAACACAAACAAATCCCAACAGATAAACACAAACAAACACCAACACAAACACCAACAGATAAACACAAACAAACACCAACAGATAAGCACAAACAATACCAACAAAAAAACAATAACACCAGCAGATAACACAAACACAAACAAATAAACACAAACAATTCCAACATATAAACACAAACAAATACCAATAAATAAACACAAACAAATACCAACCGATAAACATATAATCATGTAAAAAGTTAATAACACTGATTTTCAGATGTTGTTTGCTTCAGGAATAAAATCTGCAGATTCTGATTAATTTTGGTAATGATTTCAAATATGACAATATAACAGGTGTTCAAAAAATATTACATATTTTCAGTCATTCGATCATGCACATTAATACACTATATGTTTCTCGTAAATTTCTACAAGGGGTCACATGAAATATCTTAACTTTGTTGGAGGGCCGAACTAACGATAACTTGAACATAATTCAGCTTTATATACATTTTATGTAACTTCAACCTGCGTGCTTGGCTCCACCCACCCGCCGCTTGGGCCCACCCTGCGATTTTACAGATGTGACACTGTTCTTCGGCTGGCCGGATTAAAAAGATCAACAGACCGGACATGGCCCACGGGCCGTAGTTTGCCCACCCCTGCCCTAACCACTAGAGCCCCAGAACGTGTGTTCTCCTCGTTTAAATTACATCCGGTACAAACAAATACAAGAACGAGGTTGTTGACAGAACTACACAGTATCAATAATAAATGTAGTAGCACTAGTCAAGAGTGTAAACATCATGCTGCCATCATACAGATGGTAAAACTGTGTCTATTGTTTACATTAAAACTGTTTTACACTAAAACGCTTCACCAATTTCAAACACAATGACTGACAGGTGATGCCACCGCATCTCAGGGAAGCTGGTCAGGGTGTTGCACTTGCAATCAGAAGGTTGTGTGTTCTAATCCCAGGTCTGCTAGTGGCCCGCACCACTGAGGTCCCAATCGGTGGGCCCAATATACTTTATTTTAAATCAGTTTATTATCATCTGGAGTCTCATATTTTAGCCTAACTAAATATGAATGCTCTGTGTTGATAAACCCTTAGATTGTTTTACAGTCCATTTTTGTAGCAATTTATATTAATATTTAATAATATTAATATTTGTAATGTTGTCTGTTTTGTAATGAGTGTTGTTTCTTGCTAAATCTGAATCTAAATCAGAAAAAATCTACCCGAACCACAATTGCAATACATTTACAAAAATATATTAACTTAACAGAGTATCAGTAGCAGCTTATCAAAATATAAATTTTACTGATTTTTTACAGGGAAAAAATTTATTATTGATCAGAATTCAGTTCAGTTTATCGTGGGTTCGGCCCTCCAACACAGTTCAGATTTTTCATATGGCCCCCTGTAGAAATTAAGTGCCCAGCCCTGTTTACATTAATGTCTATGAATAATAGCTGGAAATACAAAAAACATACGAATTACTGTTGAACGGTGTGTTTTAGGGTTCCTCAGGAATCCGATTTGGTGAAACTGAGATACCTGCTTTGATTTTGAGGCTGACTAAGAAAATGGAAAGCAGAATGAAGCAGCTTCTGGATTAAACTACATTACAAAGGAAAATAGTGAAGTGGTCACTTATAGTCACACATGAAAATAGCAGGACAGCACACATTACCTCAGTGGCGCCACTAGCCGTCCTGAGACTCGAACCCTCAAGCTTCTGATCACAGGGGCATCTCCCTTACCACTAGTCCACCAACTGCCCCAAGAAAGAACCAAAATATAGAAGCTGTAATTCTTCTTTCGGTCCAAATTAGAACCAAATTGCAAAATTTTTATCAGTAACATTTTCTTATTGCTGTGCATTCCTGCAAGGAATGGTGTTTTCAGACTGAATTTTCTTTCTTAACGCCACAAAACCCTTTGAATGCAAACTTGTGACTGTTAAAAAGATCATTATTACCTTTTAACATGAATACCTTTGGGCTGCAGTCACTTGTCGAGAAACAGCCTGGCTCCAGACCCTCAGCCTTCAGAATTTAACCTGGGAATATTTCAGCCCTGTATTAAACAGCACTTCGAATTAGTCTAGATAAGATGCGAAACTTGTGTACTCACTCAGAGGGAGACACGAATCACCACGAAGTCTCAAAAGAATTCTGAAATAAAGCTGATGCGTCCTCGTGCCAGACGAGATGAGAATATAAGAGACATCCTGAAGTAACGTGGACTGATTTTTCACTGTAAACGTGTATAAATGTGATTTAAGTCGTTTTCTCGCCTAAATCTTCAGTGGAGCTCCCAGCGCATTCCCTGGAACTGACCGTCCTGTTGTTGTGGCTCCGAGTTTTAATGTTTCAGTAGAAAAAGCAGCCAGCTGTTGCGAGAAGGGTCTTCTGGGAAATGTAGTTCTCCACGCCATCAATATTAGAGCAGAACCCTGTGAATGAACTACTTTTCCCACAACTTCTACCGGCGTGTCTTTCCATGCGACCGACTTTTGTTTGCAAACAAAACGGAGACGGACAAACGTTTCCCTTGTGTAGCTTCAATACACACACACACACACACACACACACACTTACATATATGTATGACTGCAGAAATGTTTAATTTCTCAGGTTTGATCTTTTCTAGCTGCAGTACTGAACTGAACAGCTTTACCTTCGTTTATAAGTACTGCTGGTAATATTTCTCCTAATTTCCAAATAACAATATTGTTCTTTATAGCTTCATTTTAAAGGAAATGACCAAAACATCAGAATGAGAGAAATGATGCAGCGCTTACAGAACCGGAATAATGAAAAGAAAACACATCTCTCCTTCCCTCTTAAACCAAACGGCAATAATGAGCTTTGAGGAACATTTTAACGAATGATTTTCTGTTTCCACATATTTGTGCAGGAAAAGTTACGGGTCGAGATTTCAGATATTTAAACTGTGAGAGTGTGGATTACAGCAGTGTTTTATATTAGGTTACAGTATATGACAGTTGTAAGTTTTGATAAAGTACGTCTCCCAGTTCTCTCTCACACACTCCAGCCACAACGCTGAGTCTCCACCCCTCTGGAGGTCTGGATGGAGAAAGCTAATGCAGGTACTTCCAGCCCAACAATCCCCCCCCCCCCTTTCTCTCTCTCTCCTGCTGCCTCTAGCTCAACCAACATCTCTCCTACAGACACTATGACCATGTTCACCACTGTCACACACTTTCCTGATTGGCAAAGTGTTGAAATAAACAATGTGTTTTTGCTTCATGTTCACTCTCTCCTTGTATGGCCTTGCAGCTGCTCTCCGAAGTTGAACCGGGAGACGCGCGAGTGTCTTTTCCAAAAGGCAAATGTTCCCCTGCAGAGTCAGAATTGGCAAATAACATTCACAAGATTCACAGGACAACTTTTTCTCAGCCATTTTGGTGTTTTTTTCTTCAGAATCTCACATGATTACTCACGCGCTGTGAACTGAACTGCGGTCTCTGGCTGCTGCAGCAGTGATTTGGGACTCGGGAAGATGA
>JBBKCR010064808.1:0-10307 GCA_037577295.1 Ladigesia roloffi | reverse complement strand
TATATATACTCAATTTTCAATATTTTTCTATTTTGAATATTGTCTATATTTATTATTTTACTATCTGTATTGTGTTGCCTACTTTTTATACTGTATTGTTGTGTAGTTTTATTGTACTGTTTTGCTGCTCTTTATCATTTGGTCAGGACAGCATATAGCTAAAAAATAAAGGAAGTGTTTCTCAAACCTGATTCTGAAGGTCAATTTCAATTTACAAGTTAGTGCTTCCTATGATTGTCACTTTCGGCATTTAATTGTCTGTTATACATATGAAATCTGCAATTACAAACATATGTGGGATTCGGCTGTTGTGGGTTTCCTCTATTTCAGTGATTTTTCCAAAAGTAATCTGAATCCTAATACCATCCCCTAGTAGAGAATGTGCAGACAAAACACATCTTTATAATTACCCATGGATCCCCTGTTTACCTTTTAAATTGCAAAGCACATACTAAGAGAATTCAGTGAGAAAATGTATTGATTTTAATCAAGCAAATATAAGGCTTTAAAACTTCTTTAATTCCAACCCTGCTTCTCAACCAGGGCTTGTAACTGGATTGGTTACAGGTCTGGTGCATTAGGAAATCACTTAAAGGCACAGAGCAAGGGACCTTCTAGGTTTGAGAGACGCAATCCTACCCTGTTACCCAGTCAGACCCTCTACTCAGTCATGGGTTCATCAGCCATCGGTTTTACTATTGCGAACTATAATTTAATACTCTGATATATTTGAAAAATATTTTGACAACAAATTGCATCAGTACTAACCAGCATTATTAGTACTGGTATAACCTAGCAATACATTTTGTTTTAACGATAAAGATTATTTTTTTAGTGGTAAAATTTTATATCCCATCATAAAACAATGCCCCTTTTGCTACAATGATAGAAACACATTATGTAAAGTAACACCTGTTGTTATTTTAAAAGAAGAAAACAGAAAACAGTTCAATTGATTTAGGTCGCATCAGGTTTCTCCAGATGGGTCAGTGGCCCATCTAAATACCTCTGAATATGCTCAACACCTGTCTAGTTTCTGTTTGGGGCAGTTGGTGGCCTCTTGATACTCCAGAACTCCCAGTGGCACCACTCAGGTACCCTTGAGCAAAGCACTGTCCCCATAAACTGCATTAGTGGCTTTACTCTTATGAGACATTCTTTTAGGATCAAGTAACAGTGCATGAATGTATTAATGCGAACAAAAATATAATCTGATGATGTGATACTGTAACAGTGACAAAGAAGATACTGTTCACACCACCTATCATGTTTTATCCCATTAAGTGTTTTATAGTAATATATACTGTATCAACAATATGTTACATTAGGAGTCTGCCATTAAACAATTGCAAAGCATTCTGACCTTCAAAACTATAATTATTATAATTATATAATTATAAATATGAACTCTCAGTCTCATCAAAAAAGTTAATCACATGTAACAGTGCTGTATCTGACTTAGAGACCTGGGTATGATTATATGCATTTCACCTTAGGCATATTTATTGAATACAAACTAGCTTTTAAGTGCAATGTCAGCTGCTTGCATGTTCAACACAGCTGGTTAAACCAAAAAAATCTGTTACAACATCTTGCACTAACACTGATGTTTAAAAAAGCACTAAAATGTAGGTTCCCTTTCTTCGTCGCAAATATCTTTGATCTAACAGATCAGTGTAGCATTATACATGAAGCTGAGAAGGAAAATCATACTGACGGGACTAGAGCTCCACTTTATCTAACACGCTTTAACAAATTGAATTGCTATTAGAGTGAGACATTCTAGCATCTGTTTGGCAATGTCAAATGGGCACCGGACAAAAGGGCTGAAAAGTTGACTTATTTGTCAAACCCCAGACATCTGGCAGCCCTAGTCAAATAAGAAACTTTGTATCTAGGCTCACAATGTAAATACATTTGCTTGATCTTCTAATTTAACTTGCGACTGCGTTTGCAAACAAACTAGGCCACAACATTACTGTTTTTAACCCAGTCTCTGGTTACAGCCTATAGTAGTTAAAAACCTGGCAATGCCATTCAGTATCACAGGTCAGCTGCTTACACTTGTAAGCATCCTTGACCATCTTGAACTTAATAAAAGTGGATGTGGTCTGCTAAAGGAGCATGAAAAGGTGCTGAGTGTACACCCACTGTATTTCTGTATCGTGTGTGATTAGGGACATAAGACAGAATGGAAAACCATTACACCATTGGTAACGTTCTATATCCCATCATGAAACAGCAAGGTCCCTTTCACCCTTACAATAAAAATACACTGTGTAAAGTAACCCACAGTGTCACTTACAGAGATGAAAACACAAAAGAGACCAATCGAAGAAGCTGACTCGCAGTTTTTCTCATCTTGTGTAAGTAAGGACACAAAGTTGAATTGGAAATCCAAATTCAAATTGGCATCTATTCATTTCAAAATGTTTCGTGATGTTGAGTCATTGTGGCTGTTATCAATAGAATGTAATAAAAAAAGGAATACATTTGTAGATTGTCAAAGAGGTCTTTGAAGTGTGAAGGGGTTAATGTCCATGTCCAGCATCAGCAACTGCCAGCACTCATGTGGTCTGGGTTATGGCACTGAAAGCAGAAGCCATGCACAAAACCTGAAGTTCTGTTTGTCCCAGAACCATCTGTCGCCATCTGAGAGACGGCAGGCGTTTCCCGCTCAGAACAGGGCAGTGGCAGTGCGGGCCAGAGCGGGCCTGGCCCTTCCCCAGCAGTCCTGCTACCAGCACAGGCTATTTTAGACCTTGAAGCTATATTAGGCCCCTGTACACATGTGCTGATAACTCACAGGCTTCTAGGCTACACTACGCGAGGCCATTCCACTCCCTGTTTATCCTCTACAGCACAGGGCTTAGTGGGGCAGTTGGTACACATAGCACTCTTAACTGACTTATGACAAGCATGCAGCACCTGCAGGCTGCACTTTGCAGCAGTTAACAGAATTAAACTATTCTCTTACTCTCTTATCAGCTAACTGGCAATGCAACCATTACGTAAGGGTCCAATTTGTACTCAAGGGCTTTTTTAATTAGCTCATCACTGTGCATGCACATCTCACTGTTCTCATTATGCAGAAAAGGTAGACAATGTGTGTGTTCAGGGCATTGTTCTTTTCACACTAATGACAGATATGGGTAATTTACAAACCCTCAAATGATCCTTAAAGATTTCAAAGACTCCTAATGTGAACATAATCTGAGAGACATGAAATAAATGTATTCCTCATTCCTCCCTTAGTCCAAAGAACCACAAAAACACTCAGTTGTCACATGGCATCGCTAAATCACTGAAGTATTTTACCAGTATTTCACCAGCCAGCTGAATTCCAGAAACCAGGTACTGATTTAATTTTTATTTCCACAAGGTGCAAATTCATAGTATGGTCCTTAAAGTCTAATCATGGACCATGACTACCTTTAAGCGGTTACAAAATATGATACGATGAAATTCTCTGAGTACAGGTACTGAGAATGCACCTTTCAGGTGTTTGTACCCTAAAAGATTTTTTTTTTTTTCTGATAGTCTGATCCAACCAAGTGGCCATCTAAACAGCAGCATGGCATTAAAGTACAATAACATGTCATTTTTTAGGTGTTGCCAGCATTTACCTTTCATTAATATAAAAATAGAATGAACTTAGAATAAACTTATACATAGTGGTATATTGGCTCTTTTGAGAGGTGCCGTTAAAAAGTCCCTTTTGATTGATTGGTTAGAACTGTTTTCCTTAGGAAACCTCCAGTGGTTCTTCATTGGCTTCGCTCTAAAGGACTGTATTTTTTTTTAAAAAGGTGAAGTTTGAACATGACTGCAACAACATGCTACCCCACTGCATATGGGCTTACCTGGAATCAGATTCATTGTTCCTCTTAAAACAAATGACTGGTCCAGAACTATTGCCACGCGATGTACAACATCAACTTCCATCAAAAAGTCACCCGTGCGTGTATGGAGAGAATAGCATTCCCAGGCCGTTCCTCAGTGGAGGTGTGGTAGAAGCCTCGCCCTGGGCTGCTCACCCATGCACATGCTGATAGCGCCCAATGAGAGATTGGGCAAAAAAAAGTGCCGACGGCAGCATCCCAATGCAGACAGTATAATCCCGAAGCGCCGGTGCACAGGGCAGTCTCGGCTCTGCCTGGCTCGTACCATCACCCTGCTGCAGCTCCCGCTCGCCTTGCCCGATATTCCACTTCCTTTCATGCCCCACGGCGCCGTGGCACCTCGTGTGTGCGTTCACACAAACAACCGCACGCACAACATCCGGTCTGTGAGGCAGTAAAACAGAACGAACCCCAGCACCCTCTTTACTCTTGTGTGTGTGTGTGTGTGTGTGTGTGTGTATGCTCTCAGAGCCCAGAGAGTATGGTTTAGAGAAGGGAGGGAGAGAGAGTCACACAGAGAAAGAGATAGAGGCAGAGCAAGAGGAAGACAGCTGCTACAATCATTTACCACTCAGTGTCACACTCCACATTGTAAGATCTACAGTCCACATTCTAACTGGTACACACAAACAAATACTGTAGATTACAGTTAGGACTTGATTGTTGATATAGTATACTTTTTATCTTATTTGTAATTTGTTATTTGTTGTTTTGAGAGTTTTGTATACATTTTCAAGACAATCAATAAAGATCTGGAAATTGGACAAAGACATGCAAGAAATACTTGATCAACTCTTCTGAGCTAAACCATGACAGTAAGAGCAAGGGCTTCAACTGGGGCCATGAATAGCAAAATAAAGTAAGAAAAATGTATCACCAAAACTTAATGATATAAGAGTAGTACTGCAGTACCTGAGAGCTTAAATTAAATTCTAATAAAATAAGTAAATATATAAATAAAAACCGACATATGTCTTTTCTGACGTTTGGACACTGTATTTCTTTTAGTGTCTCAGAATGCCCTGAGGATTCCTCTCCGGAACACATGCAGTTTTAAAATTAGATATAAGCTACAAGCAAAAGGTCACTTAAAATGTTTTATTCAACTGTTCAAGGATCTGGAAAACGCCAAGAAGTAAAATATAAATAATAGAATAGAATCCTCTACGGCAAGAACATCATATACCAGTACGCAGTATCGGCCTGGAAAGAATATATAACTATTTATACATTGTCTTGCCATCCTCTGCTTCATAGTGGATCAGCCACAAATTTGAGATGTGTTCATTTTAATTTCCAGTCACCATATGTTATACTGTAGTTCTGATACCTAACTGCACTCTTGTAAACAATAACCTCACCCATTGTAAATTAGGAACTATTTTACTGTATAGTTTTATATTTCATGATGCAATTTATACATTTAGTTCTTTGTAAAATGAGAAATGAGTGCAGGTGACATTTACATTTCAGCATAACAATAAATTAAACCATTTATATTAGCTAACTAACTTGCTTAGCAACTGCACTCCCATTCAAATCTTGTGCACAAAAATGTTTATTCAAAAAATGTTAACACATTAACCCGACAGCATGTTAAACAGTCCAGGTGCTATCGATGTTTGAATATATTGGACTGTGAACATGTGTGAATATTACACCTTATGGATCATCAGCTAGCCGTGCATTCAAAAACAGCGACAGAAAGTTTATGTACAATGTATAAATAAAACTTTTGTGGTAAATATTCTGTTGAGTGGATGCATGCCTTTACAGCATTCAACAAACTCTTTTAACTTAAGAGACTTCCATTCCGTAACCACGGGGGGTCTACTTGGAGTAATTTGGGGTTAAGGGTCTTGCTCAGGAACCCAGTTGTGTGATGCTGAAATTAGGATACAGACCCATGACCTCTTGGTTGAAAGACAAGTATCCTACCCACTAGGCCACCACCACTATTTTCCACCACCATTTTTGCTCACTAAAACAATTCTCCACAGAGAATGAAGATCCTGATAACTGTATCAGAGGGAGTGTCTCCAGGAGCACAGTGTGCAGCCTGCAGCACCACACCACTCTTGCTCTACAATCTATTTTTACAGCCGCCCACACAGTCAGTGTCGGCCACAGTGGCATGCTTATTAAGGCTGAGGGCTGTGAGGGCATCTGAACGAGCATGGCACATATCACTCTTGGTTCACATGCTTTCCAACATATAGATACCCAATATCAACCAAGAACATGAGAACAGAAATGTGAGGCATCCAAAACATTTCCAAGAGTTACATGCTGTATTCTGAGATACACGCTAGACTGGACGGCTTAACTCATTATAGTCTAGTTGTTAACATTTAGAGTTATTAATTTCATTCCCTATATTAGTTCAAAGTAATTACATTTATTTTCACTGAATGTGGAATACACACAGACACACATATACAGATACACACACAAATGTCTAATGTAAATGTACCACATTCATATTTGTTAAATAAGGACAAAACATGACAACAATGTGCCTTTTTCCATAAACAACACTGTGTGAACAATCTATACAAAACTGGAAAACAACTAGTCTGTGAAGTGTAGGCTAAAGTCATTGCTCCAGACACAGCTTGTTGTCAGCAGCATGTCCACAGCAATCCATTTCACCTAACTTGACTCACCGTAAGTACCTGTCAATAGAGCCTTTCAGCCCCTCACTCACCCAGAACACAACAAAGAGTTGATACTGTAAAGAAATGTAGGTAACACTTTAAACACCTATTCAACCGGTAAATATCAGATATTTTCAACCCCCTAGAATGTACCACAGTAATTTCAGTATCTCCCCTTATACTTTGACCTAATTGTGATATTGACTGGAAATGTAACACACTACAATGTTTTGTCTTATTTCAAACAGCTAAAACAGAGATCTATAATATTATTTCCAATATGATAAATTAAAGGAAGGCAAATTGACGCAAAATGCCGTGATAGAATCACCATACTGACCTAAGAGCTTGAGATCCTCCAGTACACAATGTGATCTCACCACCCTATTAATGCAAGAGAAGCGCCATGAAGACAGATACTGTGTTAAATCAGCTGATGTCAATCGCTGATGTCAGTGAATATGCAGTGACTGATGCTGCAAACTGCTGATGTCAGTGAACAGAGCCATGTTTATACTCAACTATACAAAGGTGTGTCCCACACTCCACTGTATGGATCCATTATTTAATTAATTATAATGAATAATTCTTTCAGGAAATTTCACACACAGGCCATCACAGTGCACTGCAGTCTATATGGCTGTTACTGTTGTTTTGATGTATTAATAAATAGCAATTACATAATGGAATAACGAGTTACACATTCATTGGATTTACATAGAGGTTTGATACTGTAGGCCCAAGAATGACTTCTCATAGATTCAAAGCATAGTAAAACATCTCCTCTTTTACCAATAAAAAGAAACGGAACATTTGTTGTTTAGAATCCACACTTCCCACAGAATTTCACAACTGGACTGTGGGTGAGAAATAATTCACATCACTCAGAGACACATCATTTTTTATGTGAAACTCTCTGCCACTTTTAAGGGTTAATCATTCACATATATCCAGCTAAATGAATAAATCCTCTGAGGGAAAAAGTATTTCTGGTATATTTCTTGTTGGTTTCAGGACAGCAAGACAAATTAAAATCAAACTACATATTAAACAGGGGTGTGTCAAAATATGGATTCATAATTCTGTTCATGTCTGTCACAAAACAAATGACAGAGAATGCATACACTATATGGATACAAATATTGGTGCACCTGACCATTACAGAAGTTTTAATGGCATTGCATTCAAATAAACAGATTTTAATGTTATGTTGGTCCCACTTATGCAGGTATAACAGTTTCTACACTTCTTAGAAGTCTTTCCACAAGATTTTGTGGAGTCTGTGGGAATTTGTGCCCATTCGTTCTGTAGAACATTGGGCGAGAAGTTCTGTCTCCCGATCTGTGTTTCAGTTCATCCCAAAGGTGTTGGATGGGGTTGAGGTCAGGGCTCTGTGCGGGCCAGGCAAGTTCTTCCAAACTGAACTCATCCAGGCATTCTTTAGGGTCATTGATTTGTGCAATGTGTAACAGTCATGCTGGAATAGTAAAGGACCTTCACAAGCTGTGTTTACAAAGTTGGAGCGTTTGCAGTGGGAAATAATTTCATGTTAGCACGCCTACAACTCATTAGAGTAAATTTATTGCATGTTAGTGATCACAAGGATGGATCAAACTTTTTTGCTACATGTAGTTTTTTTTTATCCACTCACCTGTATTGTATTTTACTAATCGTGTCAAATCTGTCAAATAATACTGTCTGATTTGTAATTTTTAGTGACTATTCTTTCGTATTTCTTTGTATTCTTCAATGCACTTGAGGACAGAAGCCACAGTATTAATACAGACTATATATACATACAATAAATCTAATATATAGTAAATGCAAAGTAATGCATATGTTTGGATGCTTCATGCTTTTAATATATTAAATATTTCCAACATTATTATTACCATATATTTCGGCCTATAAGACACTCCGGAATATAAGACACACCCAATTTTCAAGGAGGAAAATCTAGAAAAAGGTCCCAAAACTTTTGTCCACTCTAGATACATAACGTCTCGTCTCGTTTTATTCAACGAAAATGAAGAGAGACTTTTAGCACAGTTTGTATATTGTAAACCACATTTAGTCTCATTCTTATTCGTCAACAAAAATACATTATAGATTTCGTTTGGTTATCGTCACATGACCAGCATTAACGGCGCGTCGCGTCTCGTCTCGTTTTTGTCACGAGGGTCAGAGAAGTCTCCACAGTACATGCCACAAGTCCAGTCTGCAGCACACACAGCATAAAAAGAGGACTGCGAGCACAAAGTTTGGTGCAGTTTTAATGCAGGCAAAATGTGTATTTGTCGTATAAGACGCACCAACCCCCCCTGTTTTGGGGAAGAAAAAGTGTGTCTTATAGGCCGAAAAATACAGTAACTCAATATGCTTTGCTATCAAATATATTTAAAGGCATAATGAACTGACATTTACTGTGATTATTACTTATAATTATCATGATAAATATCAGTTTATTATAGGTTTTAAATGTATTTGTTAATTTAATGTTTTTTGTAAGTCGAGGTAGCTCAGTGGGTAGGACACTTGCCTCTGGACCATGAGGTCGTAGGTTCGAATCCTACCCCCAGCAACACCACTGGGTCCCTTAACCCCAAGTTGCTCCAGGGAGACTGTCCCCTGTAGTTCGGGAATGGAAGTCTTTGGATAAAAAGCGTCTGCTAAATGCCGTGAATGTAAATGAATGAATGTAAGTATGTAGTTGAATGTATTCAATATTTACAAAAAGTTTAGCAGTATTGACTGACATTAATTTTAACTATTTAATGTTTGGTGCAATCATAGACAAATTAATACCAAAAGCATATACCTTAATTCCATTCGCACCCATTTCACCAGTGCTGTATAATCTTTATTAAAATTACACAATGTTTTTAAATAGCCTTTGTCAGGGCACATATGGTGTTCATAACACTGCCTGGAGGAGAACATCTGTACACAGCCACTGGAAATGGAAGGCCAAGAAAAGCAGCCCTTCACTCTGAAAAAATAAGTAAGAAATGTGTTTGATTTTTGGTAAAATGAAATGCAGCTGAACAGAAAGTGCTGGACATCACTAGCCATGTTTAGACCCAGCGCAGCCAAGGGATGGCCTGAGGATACTCTCAGCCAGTGTCAAGCCCCATCAGCTAATGAACCACCCAGACGGGTCAAGTGGTGTCAGTCCAGGGTGTAAAGAAGGATGGAAAAATATCCAAGCTGATAGCTAAACGCAAGAGGAATGAGGCAAAATAACACAAGATATACTGGCCACGTTCTACCCACAAGGACACTCTTTCACAACTACCATTGCAAGATTTGCAGAACATTCCTTCCAGGAACTTTAATTTAACCAAATGACAAATCGTCTGAAACTGTGTTATTAATTGTACTTTATGCTAAAATGAAACAGATTTTTTTGGTGAAAAATTTGTTGCAATTTATTTCTGTTTCTGTAAAATCGTCTGTAAAATCAAAATTACATTTATTACACGTAATTTTCTACTACTCTATGTCAATTCTACTAGCATATTAGCAGTAAGATAACATTACAGCACATGACATTTTTACATATTCCTGGTTACACACATACATTTGAAACTTAAAATTTCATAAGCTTGACCCACAATGTAGCAGATTTACATTGGCACTTAAAAGACCTGCAATTGTGTTCTGACGAATCCTTGTGTGACGGCCACCTCGTCTCCGTCACGCCCTTCCCGTGATCCGTCTCCCGAGTATTAGTGTCCCTTTACTTTAG
>JBBKCR010064780.1:0-10308 GCA_037577295.1 Ladigesia roloffi | reverse complement strand
ATAGAGATGAGAGAGACAGAGAGAGAGAAAGAGAGAGAGATACAGAGAGAGAGAGAGAGACAGAGAGAGAGAGAGAAACAGAGAGAGAGACGGAGAGAAGAGAACGAGGCAGGCAGTCCTGTCTTTCGTCCTTCCTGCGTTGTCGGGCCAGAGAAGGGAGAGGAAAAGGAAGACACACACACACACACACACACAAACCCTCTCTCAATGGTGGTGAACACATGTGTTTCCTATTTCTCAAGGTCTTTGTGCATTGTTGGAGTGCAGGTGTGTACTGGAGGGCAGGAGCTGTGCTGCTCGCCCTCTCGCCGCGTGCGGTCCTCACGTAGTGGTGCGACACAGTGGTGCGACGCAGTGGTGCGACGTAGTGAAACAGCAGAGCAGCGTTTCCTCTCAGAGGCAGAAGCTCTTCGTTTCAAACAGCAAGAAACCTTTAGGGTGCACAACCTCCACCCTGAGCGTGTACTGAAGGTTGTCGAGTCGCTCCACCCGTGTTTTCACATTTCTTTGTATCGTTGGAAGACACAAAGTCATTCAGAATGGTCTGCTGTGAGATGTTCTGCTCTAGAGTATCTTGCCAGATTCTTTACAATGGTGTTGATAGGAACCGGACGTCCAAAGACCTCAACCATTAAAGCTACCTTTTTCTGTCTAACTTTTATTTTGAATTTAGACGTACGTTTGTGTCTTTGGTCTCTATGTCAGCTGCTGTGAACTTAAGTAAAGTAATTGGGATTTAGAATTGGTTTGTCCATGTGGGTTTATTATTTCTCACATTCCCTGCTCCTTATGTCTCTTATGTAGAGTTATGTTCATGTTAGAAAGGCCCTCAAGCCTCTTTGGTTTCATTTATTGTTTGTACAGAGTCTGTGTCTTTTATGTTATTCAAAACCAACTCTGGAACCTGCACCCGTGCCTCGCTTCACTTCCCCGGGAGCCCTGATTTGGCATCTTACTACATAAAGCTTCATTTAAAAATCTTATGACTGTATTACACTAACAAACACATAAGAATAGGCCCCGTGGAATATAAAATGAGATATGGACCATAAAATCAAATGTAAACATGAGATAAATAGTCTTATAATATTGTAACGACTGTATCATTGCATAGATTTAAGGTATTTTTACCTTTCATTGCGTTTTATTCCCCAGCTGGATTAGTATCGGTGTGTGACGTTAGAACAGGTCACAGAGATGTGAGGGCAGGGAGAAGACGGCCCTCTTGCTTTTGCTTTGCAGCAACCAGCATGGCTGGAGACCTCCCTCAGCGACAGACGGGGATTATGTGGATAAGGGGAATGCGAAACGTCCCACGGAGATGCAGACAAATGCAGGCCGGATCCGTCCAGACAGACGCCCCTGGAGTGGCCTCCGAGAGGCTCTCGCATGTTCTCACATGGCTGCGGAACGTGGAAGAGTCACCATGACAGACCGTCAACTCTGTCCGCCAGCACTTTTATGACAGCTGGCCTGGATTCTACACACACACACTCATACACACACTCACACATTACCCAGCTGCACTTACTAGAGTCCGCCACGGCCTCAGATGACTCGGCGCTGACTAACGCATCCCATTCACCGCGGCAGCAAACAAGGCCGTTTTAGGATCCGCGCACGCCCGCGAGCAAAACAAAGGAAAAGAAGCGAGCTCATCGAGGATATTTCACAAGCAGGCTGAAGGAAAGGGCAGGCCAGGGGCCAGGCGGAGACAAAACCATTCCATTATCTAATCGCCGGCGCTGCGCCGGTTCAAACCGCCTCGCTGAGAAGACTTGGACACCACAGAGCGGCGAGTTCAACGCGGTGTCAGGCCACAACAGGGTTTTCAAGTAAGTCAAGTCAAGCCAAGTATGTTTTTATTGCCATTTCTACCACGTACACAGTACATAGTAAACACAAAACAATGTTCATCCAGGACCACGGTGCAAAACAAGAGCAGAACTGGACAAAACACGAGTTTTCCAGACACAACAACGCTGTTCCCTAACTTCCCACTAATCCAAATCGTGGACTGCAAGTCCAGGACTCTAAAAATAGCCTCTGTCTGTTTCCTGCAGCGAGGAGCGGCTACAATTAGTGTAACCCGACGTAACCCGCCTCTTTTGCCTGAATCCACACTGGGGTCGAGTTCAAGGATGCCGTCTGGGTCTCCAGATCTTCTGAGATGAGAGTGAAGTGAAGGACCTTCTTTACCGTTTTTTTGTAGGCATGCGTGAGGACTTATCTCGCTCGATGCCTTCCTTTGTTTCCCTTCCACCTCTTTCCGTTTCAATGATCCAATTAAGTCAGCTTATCTCTCGCCAGTAGCCTGGAGAAGTGAATGGGCTCTAATTGCCTCTCTTAATTGCTGCGCCGATACACCTGGAGCCAGGGTTGGGGTAGCGGGGAGGTTCTCGCCCCTCCCGCGGCCCGTCGGAGGCTTAATGAAGTTGCGGGGTGGGTCGGCGCTCTCTGACAGTAAGGTAATCCGCGCCCGGGAGGAATCCCGTCTTTCTGGGGACTGCTTCAGGTTCCCAGCAGAGCTCCTTTCTCCCTGCCTAATCCAGACCTTCTTCCTTTGTTCTGCTCCGGGTGTGAATCCTCCGTATGCACCCGGAGTCAGGCCTCCCTCCGGAGTGGGGGTCCCGGAACCTCCTCACGCGGACTGAGCTGAGAGTCGCCCCATTGATTTGGTTTGAATTTGCAAATCGCATCAAAACGACAGGAGATCGATAACGATTAAACAGACACGACAAGAGGCTCATCGCAAACCCAAATCTGGTGTCTTTGAAGACTTTTTCAGGTCGTTCCCTCCAACATATGAAGTGAGAGTCTTCGGTCCTAATTGGATTACGCTGGACAGCGAACACCGCAGCTCTGGGAGCGGCGAGGCCGCAGAGCCATGCTGCTGCGTAATGCTTTTACAAGCCGGCTGCAGGGGGTTTCCCCGAGCAAGTCGCTGATCCAAGACACAGCGGTCTGCTGGATTTCTTGGAGCCTCGGATGTGTGAATATTGCATATTTTCACTTTCAGACAAACAAATCAATGTGATGAAACCGCTTGGAATTTTTATGTCCCATTAAAGGTCGAAGGGTTGTAGCTGTCTCTGAATCACGAAACGCCCTCCACAATCTTTTTCATGTGTGCAGGCTGAATGCATTATTCGTTTCAATCAGGAAAAATACTATTGTATTAAATTTGATGCATATAAATTCAAATACAAATACTGCAAACTCATCCTTAGTGGATTTGGCTCATAAATGGCTGCTAAAACCACAACAAACAACACATAAAAATGTTCATTTTCATATTTTCAATTTAGTCTTACACTTACACACTTTATTTTTTCTTGTCATGTTATATAGCTTTTGATCTTTAGCAGGGCGTCAGCAATATGGTGGGCAACTGGATGCCCCCAAAGACAACATGAGTAGCCCACGGATCTGTTCTGAAAACAGCATCTTTCATTAAATTTAACCTGTTCTTCTTTAATCACATTTGCATTTACATAGATGTGAAAATGACTGTATCTATTAAAACGTTTATTTTACATGACGTTTAGGTAAATTCTGCGATAACAATGCAAATATCCCACTGGTGGAACTAACGAAGGTTTATCTTGTAGCATGAAACTGACCACAGCTGTCTGAGAACTGACTCTTCTAGGGTTGATGCCACGATTCCTAGTGATGCTACAATCATCCATGGCCAAGAATCTAAGAGACTATAGCTATCCTTCCTCTCTTAGGTGGGTAAGGTGGGTCCTCCTTGTTTCCCCATCACTCATGCTGGCTGCTCTGGTTCTGATGTAAAGTAGCCAATTCCCTAATTGCACTGGTGGCAGTTTGTAACGACGTGGTGCTGCGAGGAGTTGTTGGAGGGAAAGTATGTGTCAGCCTTCACCCAGAGAGAACTGTGCAATAGAGGGAGATCTTTCTGGTAGATAGGAATTGGCTACAGCTAAACTGTTGGAGAAAAGAGACAAAAAATGTCCCCAAATCGCTCTTCAGGCAATTTACAGCTTCCACAGATCAGCAGGCATTCAAGAATTCTGGGGCAAGCTCGTGGAAGCAGGCTCATGCTGCTGAGGGGGTCTGTGTGGCGTCGGAGTGCCGGCGTGTCCTCTAGTTCGCCCTTGTCCTGATTGTTTATGCATGGGACGCGACGTGGCGCTAATACTGAGCGATTAACACCACGCCAAGTGGCGGGGGGATCGACTCGCGCAAGGAGACGCTCGTGTGTGCTCTCAGCCAAGAAGATTGGATTGAGCGAGGCGTGTTTCCCGCAATTGTGTGCCTTGGGCCGGTCTCCAACACCCTCCTTCAGCCACAGTGGCCGTCTTCCCAGTCCCGCTGTCGGAGTCAAACCCCAGGTGTGGATCAAAGAGATATTTTGAACCTCATCGAACCTGAGGGAGCAGCCAGGTGGACGGGAACAATACTCTCCCAGCAGGGGCAGGATTAGGCTCAGGTGGGACCAAACACACCACTATTGATTGTAGAAATGTCTTCGGCTTGACAGTTAAATTTACCTCCACATTTACATTTGAGGCATTTAGCTGATGCTCTTATCCAGAGTGACCGACATCATTGCTCAAGTCGTCCACAAGTGTATCTTAGACCTGTAAAGTTAAACTTAAATCAATCATCCACAATTCAGCCAAGAAGCTCGGTAAAACTAAACAACATTTGTAAAATGGCACCTAAACAACACCAGGCAATGCGCCTAATGACAGTGCTGCCATTTTAAAGCAATGTAAATGTTGAACTGGAATTAAGACATAAGAATAAATAAAGAAAAATAAAATAAAGAAGTCCAAGTAAGTATATGTCTAAATGTAATGATAAAAAGTGACAATAATGCAGCTATAATTTGAATATGTTTTTAAATAAATGTAGCTGCAGGGTGTACAGTGTGCAGATGGAATGCTAAAGTGTAAAGTGCTTTATTGCTTTGCTAGCATGGTATAAGACACATTGCACTTTAGCATACCATCTGCCCACTCTACACACTGCTGCATTCATTTAAATACATATTCGAATTATAGCTGCATTGCTGTCACTTTTTATCATTTAAACTGTATTTGCACGTAAGAGTTAGATAGGGTTATTTTGGGGGTTTTTAATTAAATAGTAGTAGTAAGCAAGTGAAGTGAGAGAGATGAGGGACATCGTTAATCACCAGGAGGTGGGATTTCAGACGACGCTTGAAGACGATTCTGCAGATCTGATGGGAAGCGGGGGTTCGTTCCACCACTGTGGGGCCGAGACTCCTGAGCAGCGGAGGATAAAGACGAGCCAGGCTTGAGGCCCTGAGAGGACGAGAAGAGATCCGTTACTTGATCAGTGTTGTTATGTATGGGGGTCTCTCTGTATGGCCATCCAAACTGTTTGCAGTGTTCAGAAGCAGGCATATGCAAAAGGCCCTGAAGGACACACTCATCAGGAATCCCGGCGACGACCTTGGCCCGCGACCCCTGGCAAAGCTGGCTGATTGGTCCGCACACTCCACGGAGGCATCTCCCTGTGATTAACATGTCTGGTGGCTTGGTGACATCGCATCTGAGGCGGGGAGGAGGGGGAGGTGGAGGAGGAGGGGGGTGCGTGACGGCAGAGGAGTGTGAAATCTGCTAATTAACGTGACCTGCCTTTGATCTGGGGAGAATACACAAACCACATCTGAGTCAGGAGGGGCAGCGGGTGCGGGAAGCCCCGCCCACTGGCGCTGGAGCCTGGCATGAGCCTCGAACCCGTCCGCCAGAAACGACGATGTCACTGAGGTTGAGGGTCGGATGAGCTGTGCGAAAACAAACAGCGACCTCCTTCCTCCCCTTCCTCCGGCTCAGGGTGTAATCAAACTCATCGGCGCCTCCGACTCTTCTGTTAACCGCCTCCTCCGCTCTACAGGAGACACAGCACTCTTCAGAAGTCTCCACCCACATGCACTCACTGAAATGGCTTAGTTTATTTTCAGATATTTGTATTTTTTAGGTATTTTTATTTAAATAATTGCATTTTTAGGATTTATTTATTCCTTTAAATCAGAATAAATATGTTACTTTGAAAACAATGAAACTGAGTAAGTTAAAATTTATATAAATATGATGACCTTTGGAGTAAGCAAAACTCGTTTAGTTCAAATGTATGAGATTGTTTACATCAGGTTTATTTACAGATAGATACATCTGCCATTGTTTATTCAGATCACATCGGGTTTGTTGGTATTATTACATAAATCTCCGTCTTAATTGTTTTATTTACATGTGACTGACAAATGCACAGCACATAAAGTTTACTGGCTCGTTTCTGTTAAATATCAATAATTCAAATGGATGGAAATTTGATAAGCAATTGAAATACACACATCCTTGGAAATGAGCTGATTATTTCTGTGAGGGAAATACATTCAATTAGAAGATCTATCCTACTGTCCATTATACAGACCACTTATCCCAAACCAGGGGCTCCTGGAGCCAGTCCCAGTGGTCAGAGCCTCAGAAACCCAGAGGACAGGTCAGCAGTCCAAAGCAGAACATTAAAACTGATCCCAAATAATGAATAATATCAAAGTAACCATCAGAACGCATGCCTTCCTTCCTCCTTGATTAAAAGGTTCCACAGAGGGAGATTTTCCTCGGTTTAGATTATTTCTGGGCGATATCTGGTTTGCAGGGTTTAACTAAGTAAATTCAGTCATGCTGTGGTGAATCTACTACTGCTGGGCAGAATGTGCAAGACTGAGTATTTTATACAAAATTTGCAATTTAGTCTACTTAAAGTATATACATATATGTACATATATGAATATATTGTATAATACAGCTATACACAATATACTACTAGATTTTATACTGTACATTTTTAGACTGTATATCAAGACTTTCTATTTTTTATACTTTATTTTATTCTGTTCTATTGTTTATCTGTCATGGCTGGGGGTTTTGATGGGGACTTTTATTCTGACATTTTGATTCTATATGTGTTGTGTTTTAGTTTAGCGATTAGGGTTTATGATTGGTTCTTGTCTTAGTGTGTTTTAGTATTGAATTTATTTAAGTTCTTGAGGTTTTCGGGGATCAACTGTCCCCAAAACAAAAGGCATGATGGCCGAACAGAGATACACCACATAGAGTGCTACCCTTGTGTTTGCGGCACGTAATCCTTGCCCTTTTGTGTCGGCTATGTGTTTCTCTGTTCGGCCATCGTGCCTTTGGTTTTGATTTATTTTGGATTTGTTTTGTATTGAGTCTGGGTGTTTATTAAACAACCTCATTTTTAACCTGCACACATGCTCGACTCACTTCCCCTGCAATCCCCAATGCAACATTTTCTCAATTTTTCCAGCTTGTATTTTTGTTCTGCCACTTTCTGCCATACTAAACAAATTTCCCACTTATGGGACTAATAAAGGTTTATCTTATCTCATAATATATAATCGTATTTTATTGTATCGTATCGTATTTTACGTATCTTATCTTAAGGTAACTTATCGTATCTCATCTTAACTTATCCTATTGTATATTATCGTATCGTATCGTATCATATCGTAATTTATCTTAAGGTATCGTATCGTATCTCATCTTAACTTATCCTATTGTATATTATCGTATCGTATCGTATCTTATCTTATCCTATTGTACCCTATCGAATGTTATGTTATCTTATATTATCTTATCTTATCTTTTGGTAACCATATCCACACTTACTGCCCTGATAATTCGATTTAAACCATCTTCTTAACTTCTTGGCACCGTTTTTTATCTCCTCTGCCAGGTACCAGGCCTTGTCCTGGGGAACGGGTGGCCCTCTTGCCCCCCCCTGGACCCACAGATGGCCAAGGCGGCCCCTGCCTGGAGTCTCGTTGTTGTGCAGTGCACCCAGGCGCACTTGATTAAAGGAGGAGAACACGTCTCTCCTCTGCTCTCCTCTCTCTCTCTCTCCATTCTGCACATGGGGCTCACCAAGACCCCCCACCTGCTACTCAGGCACCACCAGCCACACAGTCCGGGACAGACTGCCGAGCGAAAGCTAGCAAAGTGGGGGTGAATTGGTGGAGGGGTTGGGGGGGACTTGTCAGATGCAATTACCCTCTCTTTCTGCCTCTCTCCTCCAGACTGCTCATCGCATGCCGAGGTAATGCGGGAGCCCGTTCGCCCCCGTCCCCGGCTCTCCGTTGCATATGTAGCAACACGGATGCTATTTCCTGCGCTAAGTCTCCGTAGCCCACAGGGGAGTTTCGCACACATACCTGGATAATGAGTGTTTACCTGCACCCGTGCCATCTCCATTTTCCACCGCCGACACAGGAGAGATGGCCTGCATCCCAACAACGCCTCGCGGGTGAAAGGAAAAAGAAGTGGAGCGACCCCGCGGCTCGCTAGGACCCTGTTTGCTTTGAGAGATCATGATCATGTGACCAAAGGATTATAAGCTCTGTTTACCGGGAGGACCTGTCTGACGTGTTTTAATCCATATTACACATCCCAAACCAAATGCACAGCCCATCAAATGTAAACACAGATGGTGTGACCCACCGACCCGAGCCGGAGAACACCACTTATTTCCGCACTCCTGCAACTTCACACATAAACTTTCCTAGTAACTACAGAAGAATTCCTAACGAATCATTCGCAAGTTGTTAAGGAATCGCCCTCCTCGGTCCACAGCCCCGTATTTGGGTTCGGCTCCACCCTTAATATATATATAAAGGCCTTCAGGGTGAAGCCGAACCTGGATAAGGGATTTGGAAAGGCATAAATAATGTGCTTTTTACTAATACAGCATCAGTGTAGGAACAAGAACAAATTTATATGAAAAAGCTGCGGTGTTTGATCGAGATATTATTAGACTTTTTGCATTATTGCCTGCAGTCAGTTGCTCTGATGAACAGGTCTGTGCGGGACTGACTTTTATAATATTTTGGCTTATAAAAATTATACGAAATGTATTGGTTGCCTAACTGAAATACTGAATACTGGAATTTCGGAAACATTGGCTATATTATGTGACCCGTCCTGCTGGCACTCTTCTATATAGCTGTAGTCTTTATCCTGTACTTGGCTGGGGAACATATAGAGCCTTGGATTCAATTCGTGTAGTGCATTGTAGCGTCTCTCAGGGTCGCCTTGGCCTTCAGACAAGGTCTAATGGTTCCTCGTAGTAAAAATATAATAAACGCTGGTACTGTAGCTCGCCCAGGGCTCCGGGAGTCGGACAGGGAGCCTCAAGATGACTCGAACGATTAGGCAACACACGAAACAGAATCATCCAATCATTTTCAGGACCATTTTCACTAGAAAAACCATAAATCAAGGCCTTGAGAGTTCCAGATACAGGAAATGGCTTTAAATGGCTGAGGTTAATCCAGAATGGCCCAAATATATTTGCTTAGAAAAATATTAGTCAAATAAGGTTTTATTCCCTCATATTATAACACTAGTTTGATTTGTTTGGCCTGATCCAAAGCCAGCAGAGTCAAGGTAACAGCATCTAATTTCACTGGGATTGCAACTCACCTCTATTTCTCTCTCTCTCTATTTAAAAAGAGAAAACCAGACCTGAAAACCACAGAGGGTGTCAGAGATGAAGGCCCAAGCTCTAAAAGTCAGGGGTTTTCCACTGGGCTTTCGTCACCTCAGTCCCTTTCGTTTGCATTTCTTTCGTTTCGCCAGGCAGTTTCTCACATCTTGATGTTCCACCTCACCTGAGGAACGTTCAGGAAAAGTGCTTTTCCATTTGGGAACTATGTCTCAATTAAAGACATCTCTGCATACGTGTCTACATTCCGACCCTCACAAATTTTACTACTGGAGACTGAATAAGAAGTCTAGGGTTCAACCAGTTCAAGCCAGTTGTTGGCAGCGTCCGGAGACGGTGCTTTATCGAGGAAGCGTCTCCAGCCGGGACTGAAAAGAGTGGAAGGCCAGCGATGGCGGGGTAGTAATTCAGCACGGCCCGCCTCAGACAGGCCCCTATCTATCGGCTTTTACGTAAGAGAAAAATCAGTACGGCCTGTCGGATCAGTGGCAGGCTGTCGGAGGCAGATTAAGGACACTATCGTGGCATCAGGCAGCGTCTACAAGCACTGCCACTGGAAACAGATTACCGCCACTTCCCCAAGATCGCGGACACAACCGCTGCTGCTGCTGAGGCTGGCGATGGAAGCAGCCAGAATCACTATGAAACACAATGTACTTAAAATATTCTTAATTCTACCTTAATTCATGCACCAAACACCTTAATTTGGATTAAGTGCCCATTAATTTGTAAACTGTTCCCTTAATTTTACCTTAAAAGTGGATTTAAGGTGTGAGTGTGAAACCC